>VTPC01000880.1:138999-178221 GCA_011009095.1 Ignelater luminosus
GAAAAGTAGTTTACGAACACATATGCTCAGTTATAGTGTGAAGAAACCATTTGAATGTAGTATGTACGGTTATAAATGTACAGTGAATAGTAGTTTACGAACACATATGTTTGTTCATAGTGGCGAAAAACCATTTGAGTGTAATATATGCGATTATAAATGCACAAGGAAAGACAGTTTAAGAAAACATATGCTCATTCATAATGGCGAGAAACAATTTCAGTGTAATATGTGCGATTATAAATGCGGAAGGAAAGACAGTTTACGAAAACACATGCTCATTCATAGTGGCGAGAAATCATTTGAGTGTAATATATGCGATTATAAATGTACACACAAAAGCAAATTACGAACACACATGTTGGTTCATAGTAGCGAGAAGTATTTTGAGCATAATGCTTAATAAATGTATATCAAATCCATTTTTCAGTGTGGGTTGCTAGTTGTAACAGAAACCGTGACTTTTATTACAAACCTTCCTTCCTTACAGCCTTCGAATTAAGAATATTAATTTGGCTGCAGATACTAGGTCAGCATTAACATCAGCAAATGTCAGTCCCTGAAGGTGGCATATGATTGTTCGGCCAAATGCAGCTAGCAGGCAGGGTCCGATGGATGGGACCTGTGTGCTAAAGGCAAAGAAACAAAAAACCAAACAAAGGGCGCCAGGATCTAATCTTCCGTTGGCCTAAATGAGTTAAACGTTTGACGATCCTACCGAACATGTCTATTTCAGGAACTAAGACAATTATATACACTAAAGGAAAAAAAACAAAACAAAGGAACCAAATACAAAGGGATATTTAATTCAACACAAATAATTGTTAATAATAACAGGTGCCTCTTGGCATATGACAAATAATAAATAAAAAAAATTTAATAACAATATGGATAATCGGTTAACAAGTCAATTAATAATTGAAGATATACCTTTGCAAGATTTAAATCAGCTTCTTTCGAGCCAAGCGGTAATATTTATGAAAGTTTTACTCAGCACTAGGATTGAAGTATATGTTTAATTTGTTCAAGTTATTAAAATGCACCTGTCATCTTGCACGGCTCTCCAATAAATCATAATGAAATTGTAAGTTAAATAGCAGAATTTCCTAAAATCTCTTGTAAATATAATTATAGTAACTAAAGGAGAAATCTAATTTCCCTTTCTTTTTCTATAAAAAAAATCAAATGTTCTAATTATCAAAATTTTAAGCGTAATATTTGAATACTAAAAGTTGTAACAGTAAACTATAAAATTTAAACTGAAACACAACAATAACCAGTTGTACTAGTCGCGTCAAGGTGTTATTAATACATATTCGGGTAAATCTTTGTTTGAGTCAGGGAAACTCACTGATCCTGAACAGAAGTAAAATGAGGATAAGAAGAACAGGAACAGGCCTTAAATAAAAGGAAACAAATGTATGCTAAGGATCCCTAAAGGAATTAATATGAAAATTTTACCTTAAGATTGAAATCAGCCCCGTGTGGACTCGGTTATCTAAATCCTGCATACGCAATCAATACATTGGTTATTCTTCCATTCTACTTACCAAGCTAACAATGACTAAGGGAATAACCAAAAGCTCTAACTGTTCACAATCCACCCACAGTGTGATAAAGGCTGTACAGTTGCTTTGGACTAAGCTTTTCTGCGCCAAAACAGAATTTTTCGTTTCCCTTTTTAGAAAAAAACTCGCGACTTGTCAAAATCTTTTTTTTCCAAAAACTCCCAAGCTTGCTTTTGTAATTGAATACGCCAACTAACCGACTAGAAAGAGAAAAAAAAATTGAAAACAAACGTGAAAAATAATTCAATCATGATGTAACGAAAATAAAACGTAACATATGAACAACCCAATACTGTTAGAAAGAGACATTTGGAACTGATATTTGGAATTACAAGCTTAGTTTCGGTTAAATTTCTATTGGATTAAAATTGTCAATCACAATGATAGGGCGACTGATGAATTAGTAGAATCAACAGGTTTTTCTCAACAAGATAGGTATCTTTAAAACATAGCCCCAAAATCGTGTACTAAAAGGAAATCAAAAGAGCTGGCAATTTTAACTTGAATTCAAAGATGGCAAACTGCTTCTAAAGGTAGACCTGCAGCTGAATTCTTATCCACCATCAAGATCAAAGTAACCAGTTTAATAAAGAGGCAGTTTAATTACTAACCAATGCAGTGCTTTCAAAACTTATCTCCACTTTAGCTAGAACTGGCATCTTCCCTTATTATAAGATGTGTGCCAAAAATTAAATCGATACTGGAAGTTTCTGAACAACTTTTACATGTGAAATCGTTGAACAACAAAATATCCACACTAATTCGTTTGATTTGCTTTTTTTTGGTGATAAGACATGTAAACATTTACATCTGTCTTAAAAAGACATGGCTTAATTTAATGTAAAATCTGCAAATATACAAACGCTTTTGATAGTCTAGGAAAGTGGCAAAGCTAAAAGTTGATCTAAGAATGTAAAATATTTCTTGATATCCCCCTACATAATACCCCCAGTAAGCACAGTTACATAGCTGATCTGTATATATAACAGAACAACTGTTACTTAGTGCTTTAATGTTATGTAACTGGTAACATACATGTTACCTACATTTAAGGAGATAGTACATGGTCACTGGATGTATCATATATGTATCTGATACAAGTTAGATACATATACGATACGTATCTGATACAAGTTAATACATATATGATATGTACCTGAGATCTTGTCTTTATATTACGGTTAACGTATATTATACACCGCAATTCTGCAAAGAAGCTTTTGATGCTCCTTCTTGTTATATTGATACAATAATACACTGTAAAAAAAGTATCGTTACCCTAACGCAAAATGTGGTTAAATTGACTATACTATATGATTAATATAGACACAACCAAATATATTGTTAACTACACAAATTAGAAATTGTTAAATACTTATTGGTATGATAACTATAATTAATTATTATATGTTGTTCTGTAATGTAGACCACAAACCCTAGTAAAACCAACAAAATGAAAAAGTTATATTAACATAAGCTAGGATCGGTTATAATAAATAAAATACAAAATTCATATCTCCCCACAAATAAAGTTTATATAAATATCATATATTATTACATATATGTATATATATAAAATATAAATAAATATACAATAATAAAAATACCTCCAGATGGTCGTTTCGTCCTTGTTTGGATTCATCAGTGGAAGATAATGAAAGTCGATGCTTGCACACTTCATACTGGTTGTATACAAATCAAATATAACATTTAACAGTGTGAAAATACTAAGGCGCCATCTACTAGGAATGCCAAAAAATAACAACGTATTGTATTATAAAGATTATAGTTGTTCATCAATTACAGCGAATCATTATTGTTACAACTAACTAACTAAAAAATGTTTAACTAAAATTAAATTGTCATTTTAACAATGGAGTTCAAATAGTTATGGCTCCATTTGTAAGATTTTAGTGTGACGTCTCTGATACATTATAAGATACATTGCAATATTTACATATCACTGATGTTACAGATACTAGGTGAACGATACATTTCAGATATGTCTTTTGTGATTGTATTGAATATATAACAAAGTAACTTATATGGAAATTATATGTATCTTTGTTACATTACCATTGTTGTGACTTAAAATAGAATTATGGAGTAGCTGTAAGACGCTCCCTACATATTATAGTAGCTCGAAGTTCAATACATGTTTGACAGATGGAATAAAGAAATGTGAGTGACCACTTGTGTTGTGTTTTATTAAAAAAATAACAATGATCATCAATAAAAGTGAATTGCAAATTAGCTTTCAAATAAATAGAAAATACACAACAACCATGTTAACCAAATGAGCTTTAATTGTTATGTATCAGATATATGTGTGCTTACTGGGCTCTTTTGGCCAAGTTTTCCCTTTCTTACAAATATCTTGACTGATGCAATATTACTAGGGAAAAATATTTCTTATACAAACTTAACATGAAGTGAAAACAAGAAAAATAATAATAGAGAAAATTAATTTAAATGTTTATAAGTATTTATGCATTTGAATAATTGATGTGTAAACATAGGCAAGGTCAAATCTTTAGTATTAAATGGTATACAACAGATATATCACACATTGACTTTAAGATAGAATTGAATAGTAAACAAACAGAAAAAGTAAATGAAACGAAAGAACTATTATTATAGCTAAATTAAAATTTCCTTTTTCATGAAAACTACATTTAGAATAAAATGTCGAAAAGATTTAACATTTAGGTTGCATAGGAGAAGACCTTAGACTTGTTAATGCTAACAAGCATGAAGACTAGAGCTTCTTTAGCAACTATCTGCTTAGCTGCTCCTATATCCACAAACCCATGATTTTGTCGTCCTATCAAACAAGTTTTTTTGTAATAGCCATTTCATTGAATACCAAAGCACAATATATTTTGTGCTGTGAGCTTACTGCTCTCATTTTTATAGCTTTTATTGCCTCAGAAATAAAATCAGGTTTTGCATCCACAGACTTAAGTACCATTTCGAAATTGTGTTTGGATGAGGCAGGCAAGTACTAAACTGCTGGTGACCTTTACCTGAATAAGAAGGTATGAACTTTCTTTAATTGAAAATAACGTTCGGAAAATTATTTTCATTTTGAAATTTATCATAACAAGATATTCACAAGTGATGACTGATCGATCAGTGATCACCAAAGCTGATGGATGCCCCTTGATGAAAGTGATAGGCAACCCAACCCACACATTTCCAAAACACGTAATTTAAAAAATTGAAAATTAAAGCTAGTAGGCAACAATCTTTTGTTGCATCATTTGATGTTTGTTTAAATGTCAGTTTGACATTTTAATAAATCAAAATAATTATGGTTTGAAAACATATTTGAATAATGAATTTATGGGGAGTGTCAGAAAAGTTCAAATTTGGTAACAATATCCTTTACAAAGACATCAAATGATTAGAAAAGAATGACTGAAGATTTCATTTTTAAAACGCCAGTATGTATAGCAAATATCAGACAACATTTCAAACACAAGTTAATGTGCATTACTTATTTTTATAAGGTTTTATCATTATAATTAATCATGCCAAATAACCTTAAAAACAACTTGAGACATTTATATGTCAAACTGTAATTTGTAATACAAGTTATCCCTATGATATATTTTGTTCTTTTAAATAATAGAAGTTTGGATTTAATTTGTCAGTTATGCAGTATTCTACGTTTAAATAACATAGTGTTTGAAGACATCGTTTTATAGTACCTTCCAAATTTAAAATTATCAAGGCTAGTTCTTCGTTAAAAAAAAATTGATCGTTTAATAAAATATATTTTAATTCTTTTCATCTTATCCTATAAAAAAAACACATCGAAGAAAATCCAGTTACTTACAAAATAAAAACAAGAAAAGACTTGCTTACAATATAAAACAAAGTGCGAATATTACACACACACATTTTAAAAATCAATATCAAATTGTACATTTCAAAAACTTCCTCCACTTCTATTAAAGCCTCCTCCGCCACCGAAATTTCTGCCGCCTCCTCCGCCAAAACCACCTCTTCCACCTCCTCCTCTACCACCACCACCCCCTCCAAATCCTCTACCACCACCACCCCCTCCAAATCCTCGTCCACCACCACCTCTTCCACCGAATCCTCCTCTACCACCTCCACCTCCAAATCCACGTCCACCACCGCGACCTCCTCCACCACCACGTCCACCTCCTCTTCCACCACGTTTCTGGACCGATCCAGGCGGTCTCGGTAGGAATCGTTGCAACGGCAACAATTTTGCTGGATCAATGAACAATTTCTGGTTCTTCTTAAAACTGGAAGCTTTCATATTTTCACCTAATCTTATAGAAACAGAGTAATCCCTGAGATTTCCAAATATCTCATCGATTTTTCCTATTTGTTCTTTATTTTCTAAGTAGATTGGTGCGTTAAAGAATGGAACATCTTCAATTTCAACTTTGCATACAAGATCGTCCTGACAAGCGTATGCAAAGTATCCTAATGGTATGACCCGTTCGGGTGGACCTTGGTCGAAATTTCTTCCTCGATTGCCACCACCTCCAAAACTGTTACGGCCACCCCCTCCTCCTCCAAAACCTCCTCGACCACCGCCACGGCCTCCAAAACCGCCGCCGCCGCCTCGGCCTCCAAAACCACCGCGACCACCTCCTCTGCCTCCACCTCGAAATGACATATTCTGGGTAACAAAATTAAGAATTAGGAATCAAAGTATGTTAGCCAGTAGATACATTTAAGCGTGTCTTACAAGTGTAAAGCAGGGCGGGCACTTACAAATCTATTCGAGTATTTATTGAATCAAACAGTTGATGTTATTATGGCAGTTTTATAACATGATTTATATTTCTAAATTAAATCTCATAAGATTCGCTAATATTCTAAAGTAGATATATTAATTTATATGCTAAACTGTATCAAATTTGCAATAACAATAACAACACGTGTTTGAAAATATAACCTAAACGACGTTTTCAATAATTGATTGGAAAAAGTATTAATACTATTTAAAACTTACCTTAACTGAATTGATGGTCTTCTCTGTTATCTATCTCCGCTTATAAGTTTATGTATTTATAAAGAATATTAACATTTAAAATGTTAAATTCCGGTACATTCTAAATTAATACAAACATAACCTCACAACATACGCATGAGGTTGTTGTCAACTGTCATTTTCGACCATGCAATTCTACAGGCAAAATTTTTAGCGAGATACCAACATACCTTGGTAAATCGTACGACTGACGACATTTTCCATTAGTTTTTAAACTATAAACACTTAAAATATTCAAGTAATCTAATAACACTGTCGTTTGTAATTTCAAGAGTCAAATCTTAATGTTCCTTTTTAATGAAATGAAAGAGTAATTATCATTTAATCTAAAAGTCGATTCCATAACATTTAGCAAGCTTACTTGATTTTTAATCAAAAGCACATTCTTACAATTCTTTTATTTACAAATACAATTACTTTTACAACTCAATTATTCACTATCATTATTATCAAAACGAACATGTGTTGCAGCTTGTTTTTCTGCTTTTTTCAGCAATTTATCCCTTCCTCTCTGTTTTACTGCGGAACGTTTTTGTTTACTTTGTCTTGCGTCTTCAATCTTTTCCCAATAGCTCTTTTCTTCATTCCCATCTAATACACATAATCTCCCTTTATTAAAATTCGACCCACAAAATGTTTGTGCATTTTTATTATCAGAAAACCTTACATATATTTCTTGGCTGCCAACTGGATGTGGTATATCTATATATTTGATTTCAGAAGAGAAAGTTTTTATTTCAGCCTGAAAATATAAATTGTCAATAATAATAGTTAAGGCAAACAAATCTAAAGGAGTACCTTTAGTTTCTTGTTTTCCTCACAAGGTTCCAAAAGTAATATTTTGACTATGCTTCCTGGAATGAATTGAGTACCTGCTTCTTTAGGGTTACTTTCACCATTTTTCTTTGAGTCTTCAATTTGAACATTTTCTTTTCTGTAGGTTGTTTGAGAATTTTTATTACTTTCATAACGCTTATTAAACCTCTGTCTATTTAAATGCATCTTTAATTGTTTCATTGTTTTCTTCTGCATATCTAGATATCGATTACGCATTTTTTTCCAGTCTTTCCTACAAAATAAACAAATTTACTTAAGATTAAGAAACTAATAAAATAATTACTTTGATAGAATCTGTAACCCAATTTCTTTCAAATTAACTTTTTTTCTGTGTGCTTTCTTATGTTTTTTCTTTTTCTTTTCATCGCCTTCTGTGTCTCCTTCGGACATAGGTTCGCTTGCTTCAAGTGCTTCATTATCTTGTTCCAGATTTTCAATATCTTCTGGTTGCTCGTGAGTTTTTGTCTTCTTCTTTCCTACTTCATCGTCACCAGAATTACTGTGCTTGCGTTTTTTATTCTTACTTTCAGATTCTTTCTTCTCTTCAGAATGTTTATGTTTTTTCCCTTTAGATTTCTCCTTATTTTCTTCACGATCTTCTAAATTCTTGCTTAATTGACTAATAGAGGCATTCTTACCGTCACCTTCATACGTTGCTATACTGCACAAATGTTCCGGTTCCATATGCGACGGAATTTTACAATTAATACTTTCAAAATATTCCAAAGCAGCTTTGGCACCATCTTCATTCTCAAATTCAATAAATGCAAAACCCTTAATCATCCCGTTATGTTTATATTTTGGTATAGACACGTAAACTACGTTACCAAATTCAGAAAATATAGACATTAACCATTCATGGGTCGCATCAGACTTTAATCTTTCAACATAAACCGTACACTCATCAACATTTTCCTTTACTTGTACAGGTAGTTTGCGGCATATTTTAGTTTTGTCATCGGACAGCTCCAACAGTTCCGATTTGCTGACAGCTTTTGTGATATCTTCGATATTTGCGGTCAATTTTCGTATTTTATTGAATTTCAAGAACACATCAATATCCACATCTGTAAATTAGGTGATTATTAAAAAAAAATTAATTGATATCTTAAGGAAATTTACACTTACAAGGATCAGTTTGTATTAGTTGTGATAGAAATCTGTCTTTTGTGAGGTTAGAGTCGCTAAAGTAAAATTCCATTTGTTGTAATATAGAATTATACAACTGTTTCTTGCGATGACGTCCCTTTTTATGTGCTTGCTCTTCTGTAAAATGTTCTGTTTCCATCTCGGTAAGTTTTTGAGCAATAATAACAATATAAAAGAATACGACGTTGTTGAAATTGATTTAGTAATAGTTTGGTTATGTTTGTTGTCATTTGTCAGGGGGGAACCCTTAAAGATTACACTGCTGCCAACAGTTGAGATTTTATTTCTAGCGTGCTACCAACCTTTAGTAATGTAGGTCTGAATGTTTTGAAACGAGAAATTTCAAATTTGAATTTTATCTGTGTCACTTTTTACTACGATTTTTTTCCTCTTTATTCTTCAAGCATACATGTACCTTCTTGGGCCCTTTGAGTTCAGGGTCACAATTTTATATGTCTCGACATCTTTTAAACATTTTAAAAGTAATTAGTTGTCATAAAAAGGTATTGTTTGAGGTTTTTCAGGGTTGGTTTTTATAAGCAGACAAATAATTAAAAGTATACAAAATTATCCTGCTAAATTTATTATTATAAAAAAAATAACTTAAAAATAAACTGATGATCTTATAGTTGTGATAATTGTAAAAAAAGAGATAAATTGAGTGTTTTTAAATATTATTACCAATGACTGGAAAGAACAGTTATTATTAGAAGGTCGATTAGCATAACAAAAACTAATACGAAAAGAATGTGCGGTTTTAGAAGATTTGCAATCAATTTATAAGTAATGAGCGATGGGAGCCTGTTTGTCTGGAATATTCATGGATGATTAAATATTCATTACAATTATAGTTTGTATATTTCGTGGATTATCGAAGTATGGTTGTTATTAGTTTTATTACAAGGGAAAAAGCACAAAAAGAAGACTATTATGGTGGTTGATACTAAATAATACAATAAATTATTAATAAATTATGATTGCGATTTTGTTTTTTGTTGGTTGGCCATAAAAAAACATTCATTTTTTTTAAATTTTTAAAATAGAATAGACTTTTAGGTTAAGTATCTGTCATTTAAACGTCAGAACTGTTAACTGTTAATATTCTAAATTATTTTTTTATTTTTAATTATTACGATAATTTAAAATCTTATGATAATATTAAAATAGGCCTGTTTAGTGATTCTAAATATTATAAAATAGTCTCAATAGTCTTGTTTTATTGAAAATAATTCTCAACGACATCGACAGTACGCTAACCTTCAAAATTGTCACTTTGACAACTAAACCATTTATGCATCGATTAATAAAAAGTGTCTATCAAGATAAAATTCCAAAGTCGCAATTCAAACTTGGACGCTCTTTAATGATAAAAGTCTGGCTCATTGTCAAGTGTGAACAACAAAGCAATTGAATGATATCAGCAGCTAAATGCAGCTTTTCTAGATTCTTTTTATGATAAAATATGAAATATAATAGGTACTTATTAATTTCTATTATACAGGGTGCTTGTGTTTCACTAAAAATCATTTGTAAGAGGGATAAATTCGTTGATAAAGAAAAGAATTATTATTTTGATATCACTAACTGTACTACTCAATACCAGTGACTAGGTACATTCTTTCAAATTAAAAAAGATAATGATAGACCACTTTCCTTGTATAGTAACAGTTATCAAGATTGAAATAAAACACAATAATAATAATTTTTTAAAAATGTATTTTTAAGCATCAGAAAATTACAGGGAAAAATTGAGATTACTATCATCAGTCACGTATTACTTAAAAATTGATAAACCACAAATTAAATTTTTGCGCAATTAAATTAAAAAAATACACACACACACATAAGAAAATAAAATAAATTATTAATTAAGTAATGATTAAATAATCTCATAATTAAGAATAAAAAAAACAAACGAATAAATCTGGAATCAAAATACCAATGAATCACTGAAATGCACTTGCCACTTTCATAATGATATAATGAATATTTAACAGGAGTAAATAGCAAAAAAAAACAATAACAAACGAATTTAGAAAATTAAAACAAAGGAGCGAAAAAGTTGAAAATCGCTTGCATGCCTTGAAAAAGTAAACTGAGTGTCATGGCGGCCTCTCTTATTTATATATATCGTAAGTTTTTGCACACCGTACCAATATTAATTTTATTCCATTAGTTATTACTTATTGATTTGATCTTTAATTTAGATTTTACTTTGAAATAATCAAGATTCCTAGATAGTCTGCTATTTTCCCTTTTTTTGTCAAATTCAGAAATTGATAATTTTGGTTTTAGATCTGAATGAAATCATTAATTTACATTATAATTGCGAAAGCACGAGTCATTTAGTATAAAATTATGATTGAGATTAATAATTCAAATTAAATAGGTAGTACTACAGTGAAGGGTTTACAAGTCCTGTCATTATTATCATTATTATTAAAGCTAACAAGCTCGGCAATTTCCACAAGCAACTTTGATGCCTCTGACTATTGAGGAAAATTACTTTTAATAGTACGTGCACCTATTTGAAATACTGTAGTAGGTAATATCAATCAGTTCCAATTTTTATCTAAACGTGCCAAGGTATAAATCAAGGCGTAAATCCATCAGGTTTAAATTACCTAAAGAATTTTACATGGAATTATTCAATTGTTTTTATTATTTACTAATCTAATAACTATCAATCAAAGTATTTTTGTATTGTGTATAAGGACACTGTGATATCATTGAAAACAACTCGGTAGTTAAAATTTACAACCTTACCCTATGGGCGCTTGGTACCAACGTGATATCTAAACATGTAAATATCGCTGGTTCTAGTCCGAAAACCACGTTCTTTCTTTATGATTTTTCTAGTTTTTCAATCAAGTACCTGCAACTTTGCAACATTCCATTTTGACAAGCTCGGTGGTTGTAACCTGGTCTTTCTTCAAATATGGAGAGTAAACCATTCTTGATGTATCTTATTATTGGATGACCCAAGAGTGTATTCTTTTGCATTTTTCCGAGTCTGAGCTTGACCAACGCAACAATAATGAAATGCAAAAGAGAAGTCCAGCAATCTGTTAATTCAACTTGCAAGAATTGCAAGCCAACTTAGATAGTCACGTAGTCTACCGAAACCATGTTAGATTGCGGTTTATCAGCAAGTTATTTCACAAACTATGAGCCACGTACAGCAAGCTTTAACTTGCAATTCGTAGACCGTCAGATTTAGGGATTGACATAGTGGAAGGACATAGCCAATCCGTGTTTGTTTTTAGCTCCATCAAGAAAATTAATGGAGAACGAAGACCGATCTTGGTCCAAAGAGGTGAATAGTGGGAGGGCCTAGTACGATCCGTGTTTGTTTCTAGCTTACTTAAGAAAGTGAACGTGGTCAGTGGTAGGACGTAACTCGACCCATGTGCATTTCTGGTTCTCTTAAGAAGGTTTAATGGAGGACGAAGCCCCACTTGAACCCACCGAAAGTGATGAGTAGGTAGGCGTAACCCGATGTGTTTTTAGCTTATTAAACAACGCTAATAGAGAAACTAGCTTGACTTTGGCCGACCGAGTGTAGTTCTCTGAAGAGGATTAATGAACGGCGACACTTAACTCTGGTCTACCAGAGGCGTAATCCGCCCCATTCTTGTTTCTAGCTCTCTTTAAAAGACCCATGGAAGCCAAAGCCGGATGATAGCCCATCGGAGATGCTTCTTTCTTGCTTCCTTAGAATGTTAATGAAGGGCGAATCAAGATTATGTCTCAGCGGAGTTGGTCAGTGGATGAACTTAGTCGAACTCGTGTTTCTTCTAACTTTCTAAAAAACGATAAAGAGGACAAAGGCCGATATAGGACCACTAGAGGTGACCACAGGGGTACCATACCTCGACACATGTTTGTCTTTAGCTTTTCTAAGAAAGTTAATGGAGAGCGGCAGTTAACCTTGGCTCACCAGAAGTGACCAATGGTAAGGCGTAACCCGACCCGCTTTTGTTTCTAGTTCTTTTAAGAAGGCTAATGGAGGATAAAACTGGATTATAGCTCATCGCAGATGGCTAGTTGAAGGACGTACCTAACCCGTGTTCTTTTTTACTTGCTTAGAAGGTTAATGGAGCGGCACGATTATCTTCCACCTGAGGTGGTCAGTGGGAGGACGCAGACCGACACGTATTTTAAAAAGGTTAACAGCGGGCGAAGCTCCACCTGTGTCCAGTAGAGGTCAGTGAAGAGATGTAAATCGAATGTTTCACTTAAAGAGACTAATCGAGGGCGTAGACTGATCTGGGTCCACCCTAGGTAGCCAGTAGAAAGATGCAGGCTAGTCTGTGTTTGTTTCTTACTTTCTTAAGATTAATTGATGCCTCAACGCGACTTAGGACTACCGGAGGTAGCCAATAGGAACACGTAGAATGGCCTGTGTCTATATTTAGTTCTCTTAGAAGGTTGATGGAGGACGATCCTGATTGTAGGCTACCGGAGTGGTCAATCTGTGGACGTGACCGGACTGGTGTTTTACTAACTTTTGTAGAAAGGATAACAAAGGGCGAAACCCGACCTAGGGTCGCCGGAGGCGGCCAATGTGTAACCGTAGCCTGACTTATGTTTATTTTTATTCTTTCAAAATAATGTGCTTATTGTCCTTCTGCACAAGGACAGATTGTGCAGTACTGGGAGAAAAAAAATTCTTAGCTGTCTTAAGAGGAAGACGGCGCCTAACCTTGACTTACCAGTTGCTAGCTCTCTTAAACACATTAATGGAGAGCGAAGCCCGATTCTGGCCCACCGAAAATGACCAGATGAAGGACGTACCCAACCCTTGTTGCTTTCTTGACTTGTTAGAAGGTTAATGGAAAGCGAAGCACAATCATATCCTACCGGGGGTGGTCAGTGGGTGGATGTAGCCGGACTCTTGTTTCTTCTAGTTTTTTTAAGAAGGATAAAGTAGGGCAAAGTCCGGCTTAGAGGCACCGGAGGTTGCCAGTGGGGTTACATGGGCCGGCCTACGTTTGTATCTAGTTCTCTTAGAAAGCTAATGAGGGGCAAATTCTGATCACAGCCCACCGGAGTCGTTAGTGTCTGTGTAGCTTTCTCAAGAATGATAAAGGAGGGCGTAGCCTTACCTTTGTAGATGTAGCCGAATCTGTGTTTGTTTCTTGTTCTTTTAAGAAGATTAAAAGAGTGCGATATCCGATTATGGCCTACTGTAGATGGCCAGTGGGAGAACGTAGGCCGACTCGCCCTTATTTCTAGCTCTCTTAAACACATCAACGTAGAGCGAAGCCCGTTTGTAGTCCACCGGAGATTGCCAGTTTAAGAAAGTAGCCTAATCCGTGTTTTTTTTTATCTCCTAGTAAATTAACAGAGGGCGAAGAACAATCACATCCTACCGTAGGTGATCAGTGGGTGGACGTAGCCGGGCTCTTGTTTCTTCTAGCTCTCTTAAAAAAGCTAAAGAAGGATGCACCTGTTTGTTTCTTGCTTTTTAAATAATGTAGATGGAGTGCGAAGCCCAATCTTGTCTCACTGGAAGTAACCAGTGACCCGGGTTTGTTTCTAGTCTACTTAAGAAGGTTAATGGAGGATAAAACCCGACTTTGGCGGGCGTAGCCTGAACCGCGTTTGCTTTCGTATCAAGGTTAATGGAGGGCCCAGCGTATTGGAGGTTGGAGGGTGCAGCTCGATTTGTATGTAAGCAAAGTGAACCTGATCGGTGATCGCCGCAGGTGTTTCTACTTTAAGAGAATTAAAACAACAGGGGCGTTGGGTAGAGGCCGAGATTTTGACAGGGAGCTCCTAGAGATGATGCGGCGGACCTCCATTGGCGAAGAGAGCAATACCCAACTCTCAGATAAAGAAATAGAAGCAACGTAATGTGTCTTGTAACGAGAGAAACAGACAGGGAACATTTGTAATATTTGCCTGTGCTTGTTTTAATTAAATGATTTACCTAAATTGAGCTGCGACATTTTGTATGCAAAGAAAGGATTTAGTAAAAGGCTTACGGAACTGACTTTTTTGTTTCTTAATAAGTCTGTAATAAAATTACTGTATAATCTGCACAAAAACAGATAACAATCTAAACGCCTTCTCTAACCTTAAAAGTATAATTTTTCAGTAGTGTAAATTTCTGGAATTTTTGTACTCACCGTTAGCCTTTTCTTTATAAAATTTTATCATTAAAAACTTATAACTAATTGTAAATTGGTGTGGAATTAACACTTTCTCTAAAATAAATCCTTAAAAATCGAAATATCTTTACCCTCGATTTAATCTTTGTTTTTTTTACAATAGGTAATTACGAAGGATACTTCACATTTACTTTGACTTCCTCGACAATCTCTTAAATTTCGATTCATTTTTTATCAGCATCTTAATCCTTGCGGTTAATTTTAATTTAATAAAAATTACTGGAATCTAATAAAATTCCTGTTAAAATTACTTCTTTTATATCGAACGTTCATTGAAGGGAAAGAAAAAAATGCTTTTAATTCTTGGGGCGTGGAAAGTGATTTGTCCCTTGTGGTTTCAATCTAATATCTGTAATTAGCAATTATTCTGGAGTCGAATAAAAACGGAAAACATGCGTTGTTGCTTCATTTCCTATTAGATAGAATGATTAATAATAAATATCGAATGTGTGACCGTAGCGAATATGTTTTAAAAAACGTCAAATTGAATATGATATTTACAGTTATGCCGAATAAAAAACAAATATTACGCTAGATACAGCATGTTGCATTATTTGAATGAATTTATTTTTTGATAGAATTTTTTTTATTTTAAGGATTTCATCTTGAGAAAAGATCAGAAGCAAAGAAACCGAAAATGAAGAAAGCCGGCAACATCTGTAAGTAAATTCTATTGTTCAAAAACGCTCAAGGTAGGTGCGTTTGATTCTTTTTGCACCGTTTCCTGGTTTATGTGGTACGAAGTGCGAAGTCCTAAACATTAATTTTCTAAAGAAAATTCCATCATGACACGTTTCTAATTGTTCTGAAATATCTGATTCAGGATAGTTTTATTTTATCTTTCACCTGGTTTTTGAGTTTTTTGTTTAGTTATTATTATTTTATTATTTATATCCGTTGAAATTTTTTTTATTACATGTAGAACGCATGTCAGTACGTGACGTAACATGTAGATATAAGGCATTACAACTAATATTATTGTCAAAGTGTTTTACTGATTTCTTTAATAAATACTTGTTTGGAATAATTACGCCAAAAGGAATAGAAAAACAAAGAGGTTAGAATCTCTAATTTGTCATTAATTTGTAAACTTTTCTTCAAATCAGTTAATGCAAATTTCAGCAATATTGTTTATTAAAAAGAAAAATTTTGGTAAAGATCATAATATTCCTAATGTTATTCACAGAAACTAGAGAAATGAAAAATAAACCCGACTGGGTTTAAGAACTGGAAGGTGTAGAACAATCTTTAGGCATCATTTAATAATAAATAAGGAAAAAATAAGAATTCATAACTTACAAAAATTATTTTAATTATTTTACATATTACTTTAAAGGAATTATTACAGTCATACGCTAATTACTATTATTGTTTAAAGGAAAACTGGTTAAGTAACATAACCTCAGTTTATAAAAAACAGTATTATCAGTGATCACAATGGAAAAAACCCTCGATCAATTATACGAATAAATGCACTAAAACGTTCTTAACAAATATCAAGCACAATAACAAATCTAACTAGCAAATTTATTTCACAAAAATGAAAAAAAAACTATGTCTATAACCTAAAATTTCTACATTCTTTAGATAACGTCACGCGATAAAAACAATTTTAACCTGATCGAGACGCCAATGGATTTTGACAAGTAGTATATTACGTCATTACGATTTTCTAACCATACTTCTAACCTAAAATTGTAGAAGTAATTGCCCACACAGCACAAACATAACCATTAGACATACATAAGATATCCATGGTAGATATCCATAACATCCAATGGATATACATGTATATCTATTACATATCCACTGGACATACAGATGTCCGCCTAATGTCCATAAATATGGATATCCACATAGATATCTAATGGTTATTTGATAGAGATTGCTTTTGATATATCCATCAGATATCTTACACAGTTCAGAGACAACCACTGGATATACATTAGACATCCATGATGAATATCCATAACATCCAATCTTCTATCTTGTTTACACAACAGGTGACCCAATAGTACTATCTCCAACTAATACAATTACCCATATGCTTACTACATGTATGTAATATAGGAATGTAAGCATGGAAAGAGATTATTAGGTTCAGGCGTTAAATAATATTGTAAAATGAGATCTCATATAAAAACAATAAATATCATCATTTAATATAATCATGAAAAATAATTATATACAATCTAAAATGTTTTATTGAATACAATAATGTATTGCACGTGATGCTTGATACTTCATGTGCAAAGTTTATTCATTCATTATTCACTTCTTCCTCGTTGGCTTTCTCCTCAGCACTTGTTTTCTTACTGTAAAAAAACAATATAAATGTTAGGTTACGTAAGTTTACGGCAATAAAATCAACAACCACACAATTTTTCTTTATTATTCTAGGCGTCGGTACAAGCATAACAAATTAAAAACCGACTTCAAAATTTCACAATCACATATCACAAAAATTATAAATATAAATGATAAGAAAAAAACTTACCTTACCACACTGTCACGTGTGCGCGGGTTGCATGTGCCAGTGTATGGGCGCGAGTTTCAAAAGGAAAGATGTTGCTCAACTCAGGTTTTATCAGATTTATAAGTTAGTTTAATAATTTCACTTAATGTTAAATTATACTTGGCAAATAAATGAGAAGTCCCACGTGACATGACATTAAATCGATTTTTTAATTTTTACATGAAACATTAACAAACCCCAATAATTCAATATTTATCTTTAAGCTCACGGAAATCTAATAAGGTGAAGGAAGAGTTAAGGTAACTTAAAGAGTAATATCAAAGAATATTTACCTTATAAATATTCTTTGGTAATATTATATTTTATACATATTTTGTCTAAACAGAGCTCTTAATTCGCAGTGGTTTCTAAGAATTTCTTTATGGATGTTGATGGATTTCTACTGGATATACATTAGATATTGGAAGTAGTCATCAGCAATTAGTGTTTATATTTATTTCAAACTACGTTTTTACCAACTAGAGATGATAATTAAACAAGATAGATCTACGAACATCCCCATATCATTATTTATTTTTCATTTCAATATCCACGAAGTATATCCATTAGATATACAGGCAACATTCTTCATGAACTGGATATAATATGGACATTATGGATATCTATTAGACATACATTGAACATTTTGTGCTGTGTGGGTGCAGGTTAGTTAGCCGTGTTTTTAAGCCTTTTGCGTCTTAATTTCTATCTAAAAATAGTTTTTAATTAATAAATAAACCGTATGATATCTGAGCAATCACATTTTATTGATAATTCATTAGCGTTCTTGCTTGATTTAGCAAATATATTTAATTTTAGCAACAAGTAATCTGATACGTATTTCAACATTTTCCCATTATGATGAAGTTTGAGCAAATAAGGTACTAATCTATAAAGTAAACAAGAAAATGTAAAGTGAAACATATTAATGACTAATCAAGCAGTCTATTATAAATGGTATACACAAATTAAATATTTCTAAAATTATTATTGAGGTTATGTTAATTTTAGTTTTCATGTTTTCATTCAATCAACCACATCTTTTTTATTGTCTCTAAAGTCACCTCATTTACATTATCAACAGGTTAATTTATTAGGAGTATCGTTTCTTATGTTTGTTGATCTAAGATTATGTCACTTGACAACACGGTGCGTCGCAAATTTTCTAGATAAATGATAAAGGCAAAGGCAACGATCACTGCAAATAGAGTTTTGAAATCAGAATGCTGATTGTTTCTTCTGAGCTTTAAAATAAGAAAGAGAATCATTATTGAACTTTGTGGGCATTTTAAATTTTACTTTGTTGTGTTGGTTCTTTTAATTTTGTTAAGTTTTTTTTGAAAAAAAACTGCTAACCGACTTACACTAAAGCCGCTAGATATTTAACTTTTGAATTTTGGCGATTTTAGAACGAAAATGTTCAACATAACCTAACAAACAGAGTTCTGTTGACACTTGTTGGTGTTCATAATTTAAGGTTAAAAATTTTGATTATAAGTATTCAGAATCTCCACATTTAAAGAGGAATTATCCACATGTTTAGCTAGAGAATTTATTCCTGTTTGTTTTAGTGAGTTTTAATTATTCTTTTCCTCGTGACGTTCTAGTTTCGCTGACGTGACCTGTTGTATTAAAATCTCCAGAAAGAATTCTGATTATTTGTGTTTCTTACTATTAAAATTTGCCGTAAATTTCCGTTTGAAAGATCGCAGTGTGATCTCTCAAGAACCAGCGAGTTCTATTGAAGATTCGCTTGCTTCTCTCCACTTCTTCTTTGTTCACGATTGTTAGATAGTACTTTATGTGCAGCTTTAGCCGATCTGATGTCATCTTCAAGGAAGTTCCACGTTGGGCGCCAATTGCCACGATATGGTAGTCCAGCAGGGACTTGGTGTTCATTTCTTTTGTTTGAGAATCGGAGGAATCCTTCGGCGTCTTCCTGATTCTCTCGTGGTTACCGAATTACTTGCGATTCTTTGCAGGACTGGACAGTCTCGGTGGTAGTAGTGCTACTGCGGTAGGATTTTTTAATTGCTTCTTGCTGTGGTTCTAGGCGTCAGGACGTCAAGATCTTTCATTCTTGCTGCGACAAGGGTGCTAAAAGCGCAGAAGTTTGCTAGCTAGCTCTTCATAGGGGTTTTGCATAATGGGACGAGTTCAGCTTCTTGTTCTTTTTGTCATTTCCCTTATATATGAGCACGGAATTGGATCTGCAGATTTAATGGACTTGGTTGTCGGGAGGAGAGGGGGCTGTTGGTGCGTTTTGCTGCGGGACTAGAGATACTCGTACATACGTGTGCAGACTTGGGCATGAATGATTTAGTAGTCACGGTGCCTACTTTTTCCATCGCAGTCGATCTCGTGTTGACCATCTTCTTGAAATCTCAAGAAGTAAATCCTTTTTTTGTTTTCGAGATGTGTGGTGATGGTGGTGGTGGTGTAGGTGATACGATGTGTAGTGTATTGTGTGTGGCGGTGGATAAATACTGTTCCGGCATTTGCCTTGATCACTAGGAGAAACCACGGTAAAATCCTAGTGGAAACAGTCGGAATGCGAACATAGGGCAAAGACCGCTACGTCGCTCGGTAGTGTAGCGAAGGGAAGTGGTTAAGCCCTTATCTCTAAATAAGTGGGATGTCAAGGAGGATGTACCAATTCGGAAGTGGGGATAGGTGTTTGGGTTTCCTTCTAGGTTTTCCAATTCGAGGCAAGCATCTGTAGGGGGAATTCCCGCTCTGTTGCACACTTCTTTCAAAGGCTGGATGCGTTTCAGGCTGAAAATCACCCTGCAGACGGCCCTCTCGTTCTGTCAGAGTCTCTCTATCGCATATGGCAAAGCGGTATCGAAAACGGTAAACCAGTAGTCGATTATAGTAACGGCCCGGGGGTGACAGCTTGGAATACTGCCGCAAAGTCTGCAGAGCAAGCTGCTGCGCTGCTGAACGATGTTCAGGCGGACGTCGTCGGGATCGAACCTGGCTGTGTGGGTCTAGCCACAGTGGCGGAATAGTACGACGTTCACGTTCGGAATCAAGTCTCGAGGCGTTCTAGTTCGTACATCAGGATTCTCGATCTCTAGGCGGCGCATCGAGACGTTATCCTATAGAGCCATAATGTCTGCAAATTGGGATAAGCAAACGTTGGGTTCTTCAGAGTGGAAGATGTCGTGGCAGTAAAATGTGAATGAAAGAGGGAAGAGGATGAACCCTTGGGGAATGCCGGTTTGTGGCGTATGCCCCCTGAACAAAGCCTTATGCACTTGCACGCAATGCTGGCGGGCTGACAGATAACTGCTGATTAGCTGGACGAAGCAGGCAGGGAAAAGAAAAAAAGCCCTCTGTTACACAACGTCTGCAGTTGAAGTCCATGGTAGATGTGCTCGGAATTATGCCCTGGAAGGAGATTGTGGGCGTCTAAGTGTGCTCGGGGTCTATTTGTCAGTATCCTCTCGGAGACTTTGGTTGCAAATGAAGGAATCGTTCCTCGGAGCGGAATTCTTGCCGTATGCTGCAGTTTCATCCTTGAGGATGAAGCTTAGGATGTCCGAGAAACGGTCGGGGAGATCCGGTGGTGTCGGGATCTAGGCTAACGGAAGGTTTGAGCATCGAATAGTAGGTCGTCTGGGAATTGGCGGATTTCTTTAAGGACGTCGGCGAGGACATTAATCTTATCCTGGGGTTGGCTATTATGTGATCCTTTTGGGCAAGATTGGATTCTTAGGCAGTTTTCTGTCCCGTAAGGGCTTTGAGTTTGCATCAGAACCTGGCGTCGTCGCGGTGATCCATGCTCGAACGCTTCTTACTTTATCTGGGTTACATGTCAGGGGTCTTCTGAAGCAAACCTGAACGGCCATCGCGGAAACTTGTTGCAACCTGACTTACTTACGCAACGATACTGTAATCTGTCTTGCTTGTCTTGTGGAGACAGAATTTCGATTTCTCTAAGCGATGCTGAAGCTGGGCATCCTGGACCCTGCTTATTACTTGGTTGAGTGTGTTTGGAACACTGCGAGTTTGTTGAAAGAGTTGGCAACCCTGTAACGTTTCTTTTCCGATTTGAAGACGAAGATTACTTAATTAGTTTATTACATCACCCATCTTATGCATAGTCATAGTCTGAAGCAAACCCGAAGGGCCTTGGCGGAAACTCGTTGCGACCTGACTTACTTATACGTGCTTATACGTAACGATACTGTAATCTGTGTTGCTTGTCTTGTGATGAATGTAAGGGTGGGAAGTGCGAAGCACCATCATGGAAATAAAGAGCGACCATTTATGATGTAAGAGGAATGGTGAATGGTAAATGAGAAACTGAAGCCTTAATTTTTATTATTTTATGTGGGATGAATTGTAATTTAAAGGATATCAACGCAATAAACAGTTACGGAAGAAATCCCACTAAAAACAAAAGATAACAATCTTATACTTGATGCTTTTCTCTCGAGCATTTAAAACAGTTCGGAGTTTGTTTTTCAGATTTTCAATTATTTCTTATTGGTACAGGAAGCAAGTGAGAAAGAAGCCTTGCAACTTGTGTTCCGGACAAGGTGAAATATTGCTAAAATAGATTAAATATCACACCGAATTAACAAATTATCCAGTGGGCGAATACGGAACATTACGATAGATGTTATTTAAAAACATTTGGAGGTTATGGTCGTTAGGTAGGTGTTATTCTTTACATCTTTCCAATACTATAGAGGTAAAGAGCAGTTTTAAAATTGAATTTGGGAGTGCAAGAAGAAAAAGAAATAAAAACAGGAAGGAACAGTATAGTGAACATATTAAAAGTGTAATCAACATCCTGTACGTGTAGCGTGTGTGATCTATTAACTTCTTTATTTTCGTGCGGTTTTAATTTAAATAGATAGTGTGATAAAAGAAAAGAATCTAAAGAAAAAGTGCAAATAATAATAATAATAATAATAATAATAAAAAATGTAGCGTGGGTTTGTTGTGTTGCAAATTTAGGTCAAGAACGCCCACTTTTATTGTTAAAAAAATTATAATTCAATTTTCTGCTTTATATATATAAACAATCTTATGGTTTAACGACACCGTTTTGTTTACTATAAGTCTGTTGTGTGTGCATAGAGCAATACATTTATTTTTTTAAATTGATTATAATCAGGGGAAATAAACAATTAAGAAATTGATTTGCATACTACTTTCTTACAAGAACAAAAATCCGCTTTTTCAAGTAATCGATTGAACCTTTTTAATAATATTAATAATAATAATAATAATAATAATAATAGTAAGGTCCAAAAGTTCGTTTATATGTACTAAGCGAGATTAATTTTCTTTATAGGATCCCCATTCCCTTTTATATATAAATTGTTATCATCTTGAAACCTTGATTGGTACTTAACAGAGACAAGCATATACGATATAGTTAAACGCTTTATAAGAGCAGTACCACTTGGCCCTCAAAGTACTACGGGCACTATCGTGTTTCATGAGTGTTCCCTCTTTTTCGAATAATTCTGGAATTAAGGGGATAAAAAGTAATTGCCCAGTTCTTAAAAATTATCATAAAGAACGGGAGTTTTAAAGTTTGAAGTTAAGAAGATTTTTAAGTGACTTTTTTTCTTCTTTAAATATTTGAAGTGAGTTTTTGAGTTTACACAGGTGAGTAATTCTTAAATTTATTATTTTCATTGCGATTTAAATTAAGCAGCATTTTTAGAATAATCTTGATCGTATAAAGTAACAGACGCACCAAAAGATAAAGAAATATCATCACAATAATTTACGTCCTTTTTCCACTTGACGAATATCCACACTTGAAAATCCTACAAATAATACTTCAAAATTATCTGTAGAAATTTTATTAATTATTGTAATTAATAAGCAGCTAGATTCTAAATGTATGGGAAAACCTTTGAGAATCTCACGTGTGTTTCATTAATGTTACAAAAGTGTAAAAGACTAAAGTAAACACAAAATGTAATAATAATAATGTTTGCATCTTTTACAATATGTATTAAGCTACAGTACAAAATATTTGGTCAATTTAAAAAGGTGACGCAAAAGTCAACTTACGGTTGATTTATTAAAATTAAAATAGATTGTTTGTGTGAGCGAAACTCTTGGGAAAAATTTGCGGAAGGGCACATTGAAGGTTTCATCATTGATCAAGATTTATTCGTCGGATAACTCGTTTTATTTACAATTGCTGCGGGGTAAAGAGCTTTGGAAATCCATAAATTGTCCAATTTTAACCTCACTTCTTAAGGAAATGTCAAATTGACATTAGTTATTATTACTAACAGAACAAATGAAATAAAAATGGAAATTAATTAGGCATTTCGATGTTTTTAATAAACTTAACCTCAGTTTTTATCTAAATGAGGATTCCAATAAATAACTAATTATGCAAATATTATTGTTGTTATAATTATGTAAATTTCTTTATATATATATATATATATAATGTAAGTATAAAATTAACCTATTTATAATAATATACATCAACAATATTGTAATCTTAGATATCCCTGACGGAATTCCAATATTAAACGAAAGCTTGGATAAAAAAAGCGTTTTTCATTTAAAACTAAAGACCTTAAAAACCCGTAATCAGTAAAGACAATTATGTAAATTTGTTTAAAAAAACATTTATAATTTACATATAAATTTCAGAAGGCGACTTTTCAGAAAATTCATTTTCCTTATTCCAGTTATTTAATATCTCGAGTTTAATTTATCATTACATAAGATAGTCAGTATGTATTATACATATAGGTAATTATTATTCTTATTGCGATTGCTTCTTAATAATAAATTATTACTTACTGTGAGGTTATTGAACATTACGGTACATAACCTTGCTTTTAAATGAAATGTCACATTTAAATTCTCTTCATCCCAAATTATCTATATATTTGTTTATCATATTAACATTATATTTTAGAGCTTCTTTCTATTGGATTTTAATAACTATTTTTGCAAATAGTCCCAAACATTAATATTTCTTTATCACAAATAGTCAAAATTACTATTTTTAGCCAAGTCTAATAAAACATGTAACCTGTGAAATTAGAAAAAAAAAGAAAGCGTTGACAGATATATTGATAGTATATTGGCGCGATTTCAAAATCTCAAATTCGAAAACATGTTGACTGAAATATTTATAAAAAATGTCTTCCTGTTTCTCGTGGTTACTTGTACTCGTTGTTTGATTTTTCGATTTTTTTAGTAGTTTTGAGATCGTTTCAAGCTGTATTTTTCCGGAATACATTGCAAAATCAATATAAATGTTGCCCTTAAATACAAATTTCTTTTGTATTAAAAACAAACGTTCAAAATTATGCGCTCAATCGTTTACTGTCTTCATTTATTCATTTAATTAATTGAATTTTGTTTAATAAATTAATGTTTTAAAACTAACCAGGAGAGTATTTTGGTTCCTTATATTGGTATGAGATAAATCACTTTTTTTAATGTTTACACCACTGATTTTGTTTTGAAACAATTAAGTTTGAGAACTGTCATGTTAAACAATTTTTTTGTATTTGTTTAATATTATAGTTAAAAGTGAATTTAAATTATTTTACATCAACATTTTCTTTCAAATTCTCCGTTAATAGATTTTAATTCGGCGCCTATGATTTTGTTATTGACTCAAAATGAAACTGTGATATCGTCAAAAGAGTGTAGAAATTTTAGGTTATAGGCATAATTCTTTTCGTTTTTGTGAAATAAATTTACTAGTTAGATTTGTTTTGTGCTTGAAATTTATTAAGAATGTTTTAGTGCATTTATTCGTATAACTGATCAAGTGTTTATTCCATTGTGATTAGTGATAAAAGTGTTTTTTATAAACTGAGGTTATGTTACTTCACCAGTTTTCTTTTAAACAATAATAGCAATTAGCGTATGAATGTAATAATTCAATTAAAGTAATATGTAAAATAATTAAAATAATTTTTGTAAATTATAAATTCTTGTTTCTTTCCTTATTTATTATATTAAAGGATGCCCAAAAATTGTTGCATACCTTCCAATTCTTTAACCCACTAGAGTTTATGTTTACATTTTTCCAGTTTCTATAAATAACACCTAAGGAAACGCTTTAAAAAGAAGAATTTTGGAAAAGATCATAATATTACGAATATTACTGAAATTTACATTAATCAGTTTGAAGAAAAGTTTACAAATTAGACATCCTAACCTCTTTTTATTTGTCCTTTTTAGATATTTTAATTTTACACTAAAACTTGAAATATGTTCTGCATGATGCTTTCCAGGAGCATAAATTAGATAAAACACAACTAACAGAAATTGTATCAGTTCATCTTACAGATAATTCCTTAAAAATAAAAATTAACACCGTACGATTACTATTAAAAGATTAATTCGTTTCTATTTTAATTTCTAGTTACGCAAGATGGCCGAATTCCTGAAAGAATACATCCTAGAAGACGAAACCAATTCGATCGCACGCGCGTCAGACGACATATCATCCTCAGAAACGGTAACAGCAAAAGCCGTAGCGATGGCGTGCCTTTTCACAGCCTCCTTCATAATGGGAATCCTCCCAATCAAACTTTCCAAATGGTTCGATTGGGAAACCGATAAGAAAAATAAAGAGATCGTCTCTCTCCTGTTATGTTTCGGTGGTGGAGTCTTGATGTGCACAACTTTCTTACATCTTCTTCCAGAAGTTACTGAAAACGTACAGCAATTAGTAGAGAAAGGAATTTTTCCTGATACTAAACTTCATTTTTCTGAACTCCTCATGTGTGCAGGATTTTTCGTTATGTATCTTATTGAGGAATCCGTGCATGTTTACCTTCACAGGAGACAGGCCAAAAATGAGATGAACGCGTTGAGGAGGTCGTTGTCGATTAGAAGAGGCGAAACCAGTTCGGATAATGAATCTACTGAAGCTAGCTCTAATTCATCAGCGAATCTAGTTAAATGTGACGAAGAGCAAGGGAAAGATGCTAAGATTAATAGTCACAATCCTCACCTTCATAACCATACCGGGCACAGTCATATCATTGTCGAAGAAGATTCTGTAGTGAAGACTATGAGAGGACTCTTGGTTGTTCTTGCGTTATCGATTCATGAATTGTTTGAAGGTTTAGCTGTTGGTTTGGAATCGTCCAGCTCGACGGTATGGTATATGTTTGGAGCCGTAGCTGCCCACAAGTTCGTCATAGCTTTTTGCATTGGTGTCGAACTTGTTTCAACGAAGACAAAAACCTTGCTAACTGTGATATACGTATTTACATTTTCTATAGTAAGTGCATTAGGTATTGGTATTGGCATTGCCGTCAGTGTGGACCAGCAAGACTCGACAGCTTTGGTCTCCACGATCCTACAAGGTTTGGCTACTGGAACGCTACTGTACGTGGTGTTTTTCGAAATTTTACAAAAGGACCAAACTGGAGGATTGAAACGTTATTTCGCCATCTTTGTCGGATTTTCCATCATGTTTGGCCTCACAGTTTTCAGTAAGTTTCTTATTTTATTTTATTTTATTTTGCTTTTGCTTGCTTGGTGATGGAATAGTATTACAGAAACAATAAAAGTAGTCTACGTGATTTTTGAAATGTAGCCGTAAAAATAATTCAATCTATGGTGAAAATGAAAAACGATAATATCAAAACGTGCTTGTATCAAAAACGTTATTGTTAGCAGTACCTACGTGATTTACCATAATCCTATTATCATCAACAATCTTGTGGGTTTAGAAATTGAAAAATAATTCAATAGTTGTAATATATAGGTGTAACAATTAATGAAGAAAGGAATTGGGTCATACGTGAGATTGGATGATTTGTTATCAGTACGGTTGGAGATCTGAATAAATCAAATTGACAGGCCCATATCTTTTCTAACTGTAAAAGGATCACAGCCTTGATTAAGAAACGTTTCTACGGATTATAATACTTGAGCTTATTTTTTCATGACACAATCAAGCAGCCTCATGTCATTTTACCAGGCAATTTGACGTTTGTCATTTAAATCGTCGTCCTGGCAACTTCAAATATCTAGAGTGCGTTCCAAATCACGTCTTAGCACTCGTTAGAAATTACGACGATTGCGTTATGCCCCTTTTGGTTAGCGTTCTCCTAATTTATTGCATTGTCCGCTTTTAATGAAGCGTTTTGTTACTTTGCAGTATGACTGTTTATTGTTGCTTAGATAACGAATTTGAAAAAAAAAGAAATAGAAAGAAAAATGGGGCATTTGTAATGATAGTGTTTGTGTAAGGTGAAAAGGCATTGGGGAAACAGGTTCAGTTTATAATGAATATCTGTTTCATAGGTACCAAATAAGTCAAAGATTAGAACAAATTTGGGACTTTGACTCCACAAGATGGAAATGTCTTGACCGATTTTGCGACGGCAGTAGTTAGCCATAAAATGTTCGCAGCACAATTTTTTTTACTTGTTTATCTATTAAGAATAAAGAGCTTTGTATATATGTTTTGTTTTTATTAATTCACAATCAATATTTTTAATACCGTCTGAACTGTAATAATAAATATTTGAAGTGAGATAAACGTACGGTTTCAGAGATTAACAAGGAACGTTTAAATCATTACGCATAAGATTTTGTTAAATATAAATTATTTCTTAACTGCATGTGCAATAAATCTTCATAACATAACCTTAAATGCCAAGTATTGGCAAGAATGCGTAATTCATGCCTAGAGCACTGTGATATAATAAATTAATAAGTAACATCATTCTTCTATTGGTCTGTTAAATTCGTTCAAAATGTAACGTCACATATAAAATTTTCTTTAATAATTTTATTATAAAAGAGATTAAGGAGCTATTATGAAAACAAATTATTAGCATGCACGCGGAACGTCTTATTTCCGATTTGCTACTGTTTCCTTTACATACGGATGAAGCGAATGTGTTTTGTTTTAATAAATAATAAAAATAAAAATTTAAATAACGTATTTATTATAGTATGTACCATTCCGTTTTTTTTAAAATTGAATTACATCATTTCCTACTTGATATAATCTCATATTATTTTTTTCCTTCAAGATGTTTTGCGAATTCACCGTTAGAAAAACTTAATTATGGGTTTTTTTCCTTCATCGAAGACTAATGATGAGAATGACACACAAGGTTTGGATTTATTACTCACGTGTGTTTGTTTTTTGCGGCAGTTTTTTTTTATATTTTACAACTTTAATTTTTGTTTTTGTATAACAAAATATTCTACTATCTAGTAAGCCAGAAATATTCGGAAAAAAAGGTTTTAACATTAACTTGTTATTTCCAGAATATATCAATAGGTATAACTAACGGCTCAGTTACTAATTTGCACAAAGGTATGTATATTTATACCTATAATAACTCGAGATCACACACACCCTTTGTAAATTTTTAATTTTATTGATAGAATTCATTTGGAGCGAAAAATTAGAAAATTAGCAAATATCAAGAGCTTTAAAAGTTTTGGTCCCTATTGTAGTGTGGCAGATCTCGAGTGTTTAATGGGCGATTTTCAGAATTTCTTTCAGGTCTAATTTTAAATCGTTTTATAGATCCTCCTTAGAGTAAAAAATTAGAAAATCCGCAAAGACCAAGAGCTTTACAAGTTTTGGTACTGATTGTAGTATGGCAGAATTAGGGTATTTAATGGGCGATTTTCAGAATTCCTTTCAAGTCTGATTTGAAATCGTTCTATAGATCCTTCTTGGAACGAAAAATTAAAAAATCCGCAAAGACCTAGAGCCTTACAAGTTTTGGTTCCTATTGCAGTGTGGCAGATATCGGGTATTTAATCGTCGATTTTCAGAATTCCCTTCAAGTCTGATTTTAAATCGCTGTATAGATACTTCTTGAACCATAAAATTATAAAATCTGCAAAGACCAAGAGCTTTACAAATTTTGGTCCCTACTGCAAGTGCCAGATCTCTGGTTTTTATTGGACGATTTTCAGAATTCTCTTCAATCGGATCCTAGTTTGTTGGATAAATTCTTTTTGAACCATAGAATTAGAAAATCTGTAAAAGACCAAGAGTCTGACCAATTTTCGATGGATCATTCTTGGAGCAGAAAATTAACAAATTCTCAAAAACCAAGGTTTTGTTAATGATTTGGTGGCTGTTTTGATTGATTGGATCTCGGACATTTTTGAAATGTTTGTCTCCAAAGTTGGAGCAACCAATAATTTAGTTATCATTCTTTCTTTAAGATTCTTTTGGCCTGGTTTTCACTTGTGGGCAAAAATGTAGTTTCATGTAGAAAATGTGCGAAAGAGAACGATGAAGATTTTTTGAAAGCTTATCCTTAATATTTGAGCAACCAATATCTTAGTTGGTTATCAGTTTCTCTTCAATGTCATTTTGGACGCTTGTTTCACTCTTGGGCAGAAAGTTAGCTGGAACTAGAAAATTTAAAGATGCGCGTAGTTTGGAGAACTTGTACTGTGTATATTGAGCAGCTAATATTGGACCCATTTATGGAACTTCTTTAAAGGTT
The DNA here is from genome assembly GCA_011009095.1 of Ignelater luminosus. Taxonomy (NCBI): domain Eukaryota; kingdom Metazoa; phylum Arthropoda; class Insecta; order Coleoptera; family Elateridae; genus Ignelater; species Ignelater luminosus. The sequence continues at coordinate 168,747 of VTPC01000880.1, forward strand.
TTAGGAAATTCTGATTGTATTCTGTCAATAAAATACTTTATAACTTAAGACGCCACAGTCAAAATATTTACAAAAAAGTGTGCATTTGGCTACGAGTATTATTTATTTACTTTTTTTATCAACCGTGTTAAAGAATGGAAAACAAAAGTAGCCAAAAATCTGACAACAACAATTACGTGTTAATTAAAGCCAAATAATTATTTGTTGTAAAGATAACCGAAGGTGAGATTCTTGATTGGTTTGTAAATAAAGCATTTTTACCAGTCACGTCCACTTGAAATGTGTATTATGAAAACAAATGGAAAAAGCTAAAGTTGAAGATCGTTAAAATTTTGTTTTCCAACTAAACTAACTCTTGTTGTGTGTTACCTTTTTATTAAACAATCCCTACTGTAAAAAACGTTACACAACAAAAGCTTTTCTATGGTAATGTTATTCTTTTATTATTAAAAGACGAACAAATCGATTAAAAGAGAAACGTCAGGACTTTCCCGGTCATTGTGTGTGCCCACGTTATTTATACCTATACACATATGTGCTTACTATTTTAAGGTAACATACTACATGTACGTGAGCAGAATTACAATAAATCCTGGATTTGTTTTGTTATTAGTTAAGGGGAATTACGGATAATTAATATTCGGTATCTTCAGTAGTTCCTAGAAATCAATTCTCTTTTTAAATTTTCTTGTATTCGTCGTCTTTCAATTGATGAAGATACCTCGAAACAGTAGACACGAGAAATTACGTAAAAGGAAGTTTGTAATTTAAAATTGTAATTTTAAAATGCATCTTGGCAGTGGGCGTCATTCTTGCATCTAGACGTGAAACAATACATTAGGATTTATGATGACTAATAAATTCTACCTACAGTAATGAAGTTGATGTTTTAATGGCCCATAAAGTTCTAGTAAATTAAGCTACTTAAAAATGCATCGCGACATACGCGATTTCTTCCTTTTGTTTTATTTTCGTGTGTACCATATTATTGTTGTATACTCTTATATACAGACATGTGACAGGTCAATGATCTTCATGATAGCAGCGCGTATGAATAATTCTAAGTTGGCTATTGTTTAGACAAATTGCAATTAGTTTTTACAACCGTACTGCTTGTTCGAACATAAAATTTCACTAAAATGAAAGATTGACCCTATAATTTATTGATACTATACTTGTTACTGTTGCTGTTCTATTGTTTTTGTTTTCTCGTGAATTTGCCAAGACATCTCACAATCGAAAATTTGAGTTTCTTTTGTGCAAAATCTAAATTTAGGGAAACAACAAATATTATTGCAACTTGAGATTCTGCAAACGTGACAAGCAAAGATGAGAACGTTTATTAATGGTTTTCTAACATTCCTCATTTAAGACGATAAATAGTAACTACACTAGGAATTTTCAAGTTTTTAAAATCAAATCCTCTTCAATTAGTGCTATCTACTTATATAAAATAAACAGATATTTTTATTCTTATTATGCTTCATAGATAAGATATGAATTCATAAAAGGCAATTGCACTTTAATTATTGGATTTACATAACATCAAGCTCTGTAGAACACGAGACTAATACAAATTGAGTTTATTCTTTTTGCAAAGAATTGATAATGAACATAAAATGTTTAGTTACAGACAATTAGAATTCAAAAGTTGTTACGAGTGATATAAATTATAAATCTTCCGTGCGTTATCAATCTTCAAGGCCGTTCGATAACGCGTGCAATAAACATCCTTAATTGGTTATAATAGAGAAAAAAAGGCTAGTGGTATTATCAGGGAAGAAAATTATTATGGTGTATAAACAGGCATAATTAGTTGGTCCTGCTTTTATTTTTAGATGTACTATAATGTGTACAATTATGATAAACGTGTTTTTTATCAAAATTCCTCTATTTATTCTTATTTAATACGTAGTACACTGAATTATCTATAAAATCTCTAAAACTTGTTAATCTGAGAAAAACAAAAATATTTTGACTCATTCTTAAGATCGAGAAGATGTTTGAAATAAACAAAGATGATGTTCTTTTTGCATCGTTTGATAGCCTTCGATCTACCACTGTCAGCTATCAAAGTTCGATTTTGATAGCACGCTCCGTTTCTGAGATCGAGAAGATATTGGAAATAAACAAAAGAGGATCTCCAATAAAGATGATGTTTTTTTGTATCGTTGGATAGCCTTCGATTTAGCACTGTCAGCTATCAAAGTTCGATTTCGATACCACGATGCGTTCGTAAGATCCAGAAGATGTTAGAAATAAACAAAAGAGGATCGCCGGTATCTGGATTGTCGAAAAGCATTTAGCCTTCTGCTATCAAGGACAGAAGTCCCATGCGTGAACGACAACCCGTTCTTGAGGTTCAGTAAACTGTTAGAAGAAAAAATAAATAAAAGCTTATCGCCAGTAGAGATGGCGTTTTTCTACGTGGGAACTTATTTATTGATAAACAGTCAATGCAACCATATTATATATAAACAGACCTTCTGAGCAGTATCACGTAGGGCACCAATACTAAGTTTCAAATACACAAAAAAGCAAACGACGATAGGCGGCATCTAGCCCGTTTGATTCTATAGGTTACACCGTTTATAGTAGTAATAAATAGTTCCCACCAGAGAGAAAACAAAAAGGGATTGGTATAAGGGTGAATTTAATACTCCGAGGTGAACCATTTACAGTAATCAATTTGACTGACCTTTGGTTTTCGGATAAAACCAATAGACGGTGGCATGTACCGGGATCGTTAGATAGCTTTCGATCTACCACTGCCAGCTATCAAAGTTGGATTTCGATACTATGACCCGTTTGTGAGATGCAGAAGATATTGGAAATAAACAAAAGAGGATTCGCCAGAAAGAATTTACCTTTTTATTGCCAAGGACCAAAGTTTCATGTTTGAAAGAAAAATGCTAGAAGAAAAAAATTAAAGACGACGAAACAAAAGTCGGTGAAGTTGGCGGAATTTATTTGCAGATGTACCTATATGCGAAAAAAGGCTTTTTGAATAGGAGCACGTAGGTCGCCAGTATTGAGTTTGAAATGCACAAAAGCACAAACAACGTTTGCTTGACCATACAGGTTACACTGTATACAGGGTGTTACAAATTCGAGTAGTTGTATGGGGATCTCAAAAACCGTAAGAGATACGTATTTCTTTCAATTATGTACCTAATAACATGCCATTTAAAAAGTTTACAAATTTTGAATATTTCCGGAGATATCCGAAAAAAACCGAAATAATAATTTTTCGTTTTTAATTTCTTACACCTTTGTTTTCAGATTTATTTAAAAACTAATAACACATTATTAGAGCACTTTCTTATGTTCTTTAAAACTGTGTAATCATTTTTTAGATACGACGTTTCGTATTTCAGGTATCATCTCCAGGTCAATTTTTTTCAATACGCACCTGTATTGTCTTTTGCGTTTTTGATGAAAACTGGTTTTCAAATGAATAACCCCATATAGTTTTTTAAAAAGATTGCGTTTTGTAGTAAAAACATGATGCTTTTTTATCGTCCAATTCTTTGCTAGTACGGTCCTGAATATTTTAATCAAGATTCATATGTTAAGACAAATTAACATAACTGTAAAACTCGATTTGATAAACATACTGAGTTTAAGTTTATTTAAACTTATTTTATTAATTTGTTTGTGTTAAAATGTATTTGAACAAACAAAAAGGAAAATTCACAACAACAACAACTAGAACTAGACTGAAATACTGAGAAATCTAATAACAATAACAACTCATCGAGAAAACAGACAAATTTGTCCCCAAATAAAATTTAGTGTTAATGTTCGGGGGGGGGGAGATCCTTGGAAATACTATTTTAGGGCCTTTTATATTTGAGGAGAAAGATATCTTAATTTTCTTAGGAATGAATTTCAAAAATACCTAATGAATGTCCCTTGGCGAGGTTACCTCATCTCTGGTTTCAACAAGACGGCGCACCACCACATAACAGAACAGTTCTAGAGTACTTGAATATCGGATTTCCAGGAAGGTGAATAGGAAACAGAGGTGTAGTACCTTGGCTGGCAAGGTCTCCTGACTTATCGCTCCTAAATTTTTATCTACGGGGAACATTGAAAGATAAAATTTATAAAAATCAAGTTAATTCAGTGGAAGAATTAAGAATGTGCATTTTGAATGCATTGACTTCTTTGGGCAGGAGGGGCCTTCAAAGAGCTATAAAAAGCATAAGACGAAAAGTAAATCAAGGTATTGATGCAAATAGTGGTCTTTCTGAGTGTTTATTTTTAATATTGTTAATTTAATTTTAATAGTTGTTATTGTTGTTAGATTTCTCGGTATTTCAGTTTAGTTCTAGTTGTTGTTTTGGTGAATTTTCCTTGCTGTTTGTTCAAATACATTGTAACGCAAAAAAATAGAATAATTTTAAATAAAGTTAGACTGAATATTTTTATCAAACCGAGTTTTACAGTTATGTTAATTTGTTTTCGCATATGAATCCTGATTAAAATATCCAGGATCGTACTAGCAAAAAATTGAACAATAAAAAAGCCTAATTTTTTTACTACAAAACGCAATTTTTTTAAAAAAATGATATGGGATCATACATCTGAAAACCAGTTTTCAACAAAACCGTAAAAAAAGTTCAGGTCCGTGTTGAAAAAAATTGACCTGATGATGATACCTGAAATACGAAACGTCATATCTAAAAAACGATGACCCAGTTTTAAAGAACATAAAAAAGTGCTTTAATAATGTGTTATTAGTTTTTAAATAAATCTGAAAACAGAGACGTAAGAAATTAAAAACGAAAAATTATTATTTCGGTTTTTTTCGGATATCTTCGGAAATATTCAGAATTTTTAAAGTTTCTAAACAGCATGTTGTTAGGCACATAAATGCGCAACTTTGCAATATATTAAACAAATTTGTATTTCTTACGGTTTTTGAGATCCCCATACAACTAGTCGAATTTGTAACACCCTGTATAGTATACAAAATTCTCTGTCTGTACGATAACAATAGTTCCTGAGATATTAAATTCCGCCAGAGAAGAAACAAAAGAGTACCCGTGTCGCTTGGTTGGTTCAATACTCAGAGGTAAACTATTTATAATATTAAAATCTGGTCTCAATCTAATCTTCAGCTTTCGGAAAAAATAAAATACGTCAGGATCGTTAGATATCAAAGTTGAATTTAGATTCTGTCGTGAGCTCTAGCGGCTAAACCTCGAACGATTAAAAAGACGGGCTTTTCTGTATGTAAACATATTTCTAAAAATGTTACCGCAGGTGTTGCAGTGACTAAAGCGCTGCACAGTGGAGAATAAGACAATAGAAACTGACTTTAAACGCGCCGCATACACCCTGTTCACCAGACGAAAGGTGCCTTAAGAGATTCTGCCCGACCGGCCTGATCTTTTACTTATTTAGTGTCTACGAGTGTGTAAAAGTAGATTTCCAGCGGTTATGTAATAGGTTAGTGGAAGCCCAGATCTGTGCCAGTCATTCACTTCTATCAGTAACTTTATAATTTTGTAAATTCTACACTTGGTTCTTGTACAGTTTCGAATGACATGACGTAATTCGGAATTTCAAACTGGTCATCTGTTGGTTGTTTAGTGTCCTGGAGTGTTCAGAGTAGATTTCCAGCGTTTTTTCTAGGATTGTTTTGTATCTAATAAGATAATGGAAGCTCAAATGTGTGAAAGTCCCTAAATTCGGGTTGTAACTTTATAATTAAAGGAAATTGTTTCAGATTTTCTTGCATTTTTTAACTGCATAAATAACAGTGGGGAGTTTGAAGTGTAAATTCATTGTAGGGAAAAACCTTTGAAATGATAGCAACTTCTCCATCTTGATTTTTTTTATTTCTATCACCTAAGATTGTTGTGCATATAAATGTAATTCTTCTTAAGTTTATTTACGCCATTCTATTTCCAATAACAAAGATCCGGGTTGCGTTTCATTTACGCAAGAATCGTTTTAATAGTGAATTAAAAAAGCCTTCTTGGAATTCATTTTATGTATGTAAATAATGAAAAATCACCTCTGCGGCAGCAGTGTCGACCTTAAACGACTCATCCTACAAGAATGACCTTTCTAAATTCTTCTGGATTCACAGTAATGTAATTTTGTTGCGGTTAGACATAAACAATAATAATAATAATAAAATAATAATAATAACGATGATGATAATATTAATGCTAAATGAACTGAAACGACATTTCAAATAGTTCTTCAATAAATTATTGTGTAAAGCTATAAATGTTTAATGTACTAGAGTGTCAGTGGCGTGCGTAGGTTTTACAAATTAAAAAATTGTTACAGGACCTATTACATGGCGTTTGTTTCTTGTTTTTTTTTCCTAAATAGATCTCCGGTTTCTACATTTTATATGAATTTCTGAAAACTTCATTTCTCTAAATTGCTCATTGTGAGAAGATCAGGATTTTCTAATCGTTCATACATTTTAATTAGTTTTGTAAATTTTAAATTAAATAACATTTATATTAATTGCTTTTTCTATAAATAACTTGAATTTATCACTACTCTTATTTATTATTATTATTATTATTATTATTATTATTATTATTATTACTACTATCCTTATTGGAACGTACTTGAACATGCACTATTACAACTATAAATACTGAAAATCAAGGTCGGTTTTCGATCAATTTCTTGTTCTATTATTATAATAAAACTTTTCAGCATTGAACTTGGTCGTCAATTTATTAGGACGACTTAAAATAAATTTAATTGAGAGTTGTTTCTATGTAAAAGTAAATCGATTGATCCTTTGCATTATTTAACAATAAAAAAAAATCTTTCTATCCCTCCTTGAAGCTTAATACTTTCGTTTTGGTTAAATATTAATTTCTATGATCTCTGTTGTGTAGATAGATGTTTTATAATAGTTGTGACCTTTTTCTTTATTTCTTTAAAAGCGTCATGACACAAAATCTGATGAACTTTAAAGAGTGTTGCAATATAAATACCACACTAATAAATAAGTACATAGTTTGAGCGTAATCGCGATGGTATTTTTTGACTTTTGATTTCATTTTATTTACTATTCATATCTCTGTAACATTATTAAAGAAACCTGTTAATAACGTTCATAAAAAAAGTAATTTAGCTGTAATTAAGAAGAAAACAATAAATTCTGTAAACAACTTTTATTTTTATGGTTGCGACTATAGCATAGAGTACATTCGCCATGGCTTGCTTATACGATACGGATTTTCTTTTTGTGTTAATTAACGTTTCATTTGCCTTGTAATTAACATTGAACTGCACACTTAACGCTTATTTGAAAATTTCTTCAAAACAATTGAACTTCCTCTCATTTTTTATAGTATTCTAAAGATTGTTTCAGGTAATATTAAACTTTCTGTTTGTTTTAATTAATTTTATAAAAGAACTCTTATTATAGAAAACTGTAACCATACCTTTTTTGTTTTTTGTCTCGCCGAAATTAAGCAGCAAAGGAAAGTTTTGTTCAATTAAACAAATGAAAACGCCCATAAAAGTAATAAATCTCAATAGAACAGATTCACCAGAAGAGTTTCTATTTTTTGCTTAAATTTAAAAGTTCATTTAATTAATTCAAGCCTTATTAAGGTGTCACACCATCTTCTATTTTCTCATTTTATTGGCGAAATCATCAAGGAGCCATTTCTGTTTGGTTTTCCTAGTAAAGGACTTTCTAGTCCGACAACAAACTGGGTGTACTAGTAGAAAGGAGGCACAACACATGCGAATGAGTCAGACTTTATCCATTATATATATGTTTTTACCCATTTTTTACGACCTGCAACTTTGATACAAGTACAGGTCAACACCCCGATTTGTTATTTTTATTTTTATGCAAAATTCTTATTACAATTTTTTTTTATCTCTATTATGGCAGAAACGTGGAACGGTTTTGGTCGTTCACGGTAGGATTAGCACGGCAGATTCGTTAAATAAAAAATAAATGAATGAATCACGTTTTATAAAAAGTTTTATTCCCAAGGTAATTCCCTTACCACAACAATAATACTGTAAATTACGCCTTTTTAATTATTTTCGCATTTATTATATAATCAGAATCACGTTTACTTAAAATCTAAAGTGTCTTCATCATTCTAAAACGCAAATCTCCACGATAACGCGCAAAATTCAAGCTATCGTTCATTCTTTTTATCTTTTCTTATACAGATACTAATCTGTTGTTTTGCAAAAAAATGATTACGAAAAAAAGGATCATTTTTGCAAACAAATCAAGTATTTACGTCTGATCTCATCTAAACAGCTAATTCTAGAAATTTATTTCATCATTCGTTATCAATATGGTATACAATGAATGAAGATATCTAACGAAATCTAATTTAGATTATAGTAATATCCGAACTATCATAAATCTTTCAGAACATTGCATCATGTGGAGATTTAGATATTGCAACACATTCTTTATCCGTTGGACTTGATTGTCTAGATATATTTGTTTCTTATCTGCATACACTGGAGCTCGTTCGAAATCCAATCTCGAGTACATCACACACAGTACCATCAATGTTCTTGAACTTCATCCCATTTGGAGATATAGACCAGGGGTCCCCAACCTTTCTGTATCTAAGAGCGCATTCTAGAATATCGGTCGAACGGCGGGCACCATTTTTATTTTCAATGTAAATTTATAGTTGGACATAGTTAATAATATACATAATATACAAAACATTTTATTGAAAATTTAATGTTTTTTATCGTGGTTGTACAGTGGCGGGCACATGTAAAACGGTTGCCAGGCAACATTGTGCCCGCGGGCATAGGATTGGGGACCCCTGATATAGACCTTATATAACAGTATCCATTTCTCGTTTACATACATTTAAAGTCAGTTGAAATCCAATTCAGAGCGATCCATAGAGAGTATCGTAAACAACCTGAAAATTCTTACCATTTGGGGATCTAGATCTTGCAACAGAGCCTTGCAGTTTGATTCTGGCTGCCTAACTGTATCCATTTCTCATTTGCATACATTTAAAGTCGGTTGAAATCCAATTTGGAGTACCCTACACACACCATCATGAACTTTCTTGAATTTCCCCTCATTTTCACATTCAAATTTTGCAATTAAGTCTCGGACCGTCGGGCCTAGTTGTGTAAGCGTTTTAATTTCTTGTCCGCATACATCGAAACTCGTTCGAAGTCAAATTTGAAGCAGCCCACACACACACACACACACACCATCATAAATGTTCTAGAACATTCTCCTTTTTCCACATCTATATCTTACAGTCAAGCCTTGCTCCGTCGGGCCTAGTTGCCTAAGTGGTTTAATTTCTTGTCTGTATACATTAGAACTTGTTCGAAATCCAATTTGGAGCACCTTACACACAATATCCTGAATGTTCTTGAACTTCCTTTCATTTTCACATTAGCTCTTGCATCATGCCTTGATCCGTCGGGCCTAGTTGCCTAAGTGGTTTAATTTCTTGTCTGTATACAT
>VTPC01000880.1:178231-242926 GCA_011009095.1 Ignelater luminosus
CGGAACTTGTTTTAAATCCAATTTGGAGCAGACCACACACAATATCATGAACGTTCTTGAACTTCCTCCCACTTCCACATCTAGATCTTGCAATTATGCCTTGCTCCTTCGGGCCTAGCTGTCTAAGCGTTTTAATTTCTTGTCTGCATACATCTGAACTCGTTCAAAATTCAATTTGGAGCATCCCACACACCATCATGAATGTTCTTGAAGTTCCTCCCTTTTCCACATCTAGATCTTTCAGTCAAACCTTGCTCCGTTCGGCCTAATTGTCCAAGTATTTTTATTTCCTGTCTGTTTTCATCGGAACTCGTTGGAAATCCAATTTGGAGAGGCTCACGAACCCCATCATAAATGTTCTCTAATTTCTTCCCATTTCCACATCTAGACCTTGCAATCATGCCTTGATCCTTCGGGTCTAGTTGTCTAAGCGTTTTAATTTCTTGTCCGCATACATCTGAACTCGTTCGAAGTCCAATTTGGAGCAGCCCACACACACCATCATGCATGTTCTCGAACTTCCTCCCATTTCCACATCTAGATTTTGCGGTCAAGCTTTGCTCCGTCGGGCCTAGTTGCCTAAGTGGTTTAATTTCTTGTTTGTATACATGGCAACTTGTTTTAAATCCAATTTGGAGCAGCCCACGCACAATATCACAAATGTTCTTGAACTTCCTCGCATTTTCACATCTAGATGTTGCAATCAAGCCTTGAATACATCAAAACTCATCTCAAATTATATATAGAACACCCCACACACAGTATCATGAATCTTACCATTTGGAGATCACCGTTGGGCTCAGTTGCCTGACTGTACTAATTCTTTATCTGCACGCATTAGTAATTGTTGTGAATCCAATTTCGCGTAATCCACACACAGTGTCATAAATGTTTTCGGAATTCTTATCGTTTGGAGATCAAGAACTTGCAACGCAATCTTCCAACTTTGGGCTCAGTTGCCTGACGGTATTAATTCCTTATCTGCACGCATTAAGAAGCGTTGGAAATCCAATTTCGAGTAATCCACACATAGTAACGTGAATGTTCTTGAACTTCTCCCCCATTTGCAAACTTAGAGCAACCAATGGGGAGTATTGTAATATTTCTTGAGATGCTTACAATTTGGAGATTTAGATTTTGTAACTGATCCTGTTACCATGATACTTGAGCGTCTCATTATTTTAATTGTTTTAAGACGTGATTGATTTATAGTTTAAAAACTTAAAAGTGTGATATAGGAAAAGAGTGTTCACTTTAGGAAGATTTTGAAACGAATATTTCTGCGTAAACATCATAAATAACTAATGAAAGAAACAACAAGTTTACAAGAAAGAATTTATTATCATAAATCAGTTTTTCTTTTACGTCTGTGTTCTAAACGTATGTCCAGTATTATCTAATAATAATAAGAATGGCATTTAATGGAAGCCTTTTATTTATTTGTTTGTTTTTTAATTATGCACTATTAAGAAGCAGATACGTAGAAATGAGTACACGATGCTTGGATGCTAAACGAAACAAAAGTTTAAAAACATGAGTCCTATCTAGAAATCCAACTTTCGTTTGTTAAAAATAAAATGAAAGGTGTTTGACAAATATTGTGACTGGCAATTGTCCAATAAAAATCGATAGCTACCAAACTGTTTGGGAATTGAAATTATTTATAAATTAGGGAAATAAGAATTTTAACGAGTACTTGATCTATTTGAACCTGGAAGTGCGATATAATTAACAATTAATGTCATAGTAACTAATTTTGAAATGTTTCAAATTAAAACAGTTGAATCAGAAGTACGTGAATCTCCAAAAACGTACATGGAATTTCTTTCTTGCATTTCTTCGCGCTGATACATTTTTGCCAAGATCTGTCATATATGTTTTGCAATTTGTACAGTTATTTTTGCGTTCTAGATCCGGTGTATTTTTGGCTATATGAAAAGAAGCGCGCACGCACGTACACACACGCGCGCACACACACTATCATCATCCTCATTTTTATTACACATAAATCTGCAAGTAAAATATAGCAGCAGTTGCAGAAAATACTATACGAACGACCGACCATTTGATAATATCCCCCAGCTTTTATATACACCTTTGTGTGTGGTTGCTTGCCATAGTAATCGAATGGGAATATCACAAATCGCACACACCGGATCAGTCTTCACCGTATAGTCTTAAGAACAAGTTGCTCGTTTGTTGTTTTTATGAAAACGTTCACTTTTCACTGGCGCACCAGCAAACTAATGAACACAGTGTTAGTGAAGTGATTAACTAATTAATTAATTTCTTAAATTAAAGTGGTCCCATTTCTATGTTAATTTACCAGTGAGGCATTTGTTTTAACTGTTCGTGGTCAAATTTTTCGAAAAAAAATTGCGATAGCATCGTAGCCTTTCTAAAAATTGTAAGTGAAAGTTACGAAACGATTTTAGGATAATAATTATAATTTCGTCTCGAATTGTTAGTTCCTTGTTATGTTGGTGTGTTATTATTCGTAGTTATTAAACAACAGGATTTTTTACATAATATATTATGCAGTGGAACGTTTGCTGCAAAATTGTTAGAAATTCTTTAAAATTTATTTTTTCAACTCTGATGAAGAGAAGAAAATTATTCTGCTTTTTTTGATTAGAAATGTTTTATTACACAATCTTTAAGATTATAATTAGTCGATTCAGAAGTGAATTATTATATACCCATTTAGCACATAATACGAGGGTCGTTCTAAATTTATTGGAAATAATTGTATTTAATGAAACTTCTCGTCAATAAGAGGGAGTGCCCTTACCTTTTGTCATTAATAATTATAAAAATGAAATATATTTAATTCATATATAATATTCCCATTCACTTTTTATTGTGGCCATGATCGTGCGTGATTCATTATTAAATAATTTGAAATGTATGATCTCGTGGGAACCTTAGTATACGTTGGATACAATCCAAATGGTATAGTTCTAGCTGTCATTTCCATTAAAATGACATTCTAATGTGGGGCTCGTTGTAATATAATTTTTTATTTTATTTTAGAAAAATTTCAAGTAGTAATAGTTGGAATTTACATTAATAATTGCTGCTAATAACAATTTTAAAACTTTCAACTCTTAAATTTGTTTTTAATAAAAACTTTTTATGAAATAACCATGGATTACAGATGATTTCTGTTGCCAACACGATTATTCATTACTTTTAAAGGCTTTTCACTAGTGTAGAATTGACATTTACACGCAATCTTAACGAGTTATTCACCACTATTAGAGATTTTTCACCAGTACTAAATTTATAAATGTTATAGTGGTTCACAACCTTTTTCCCGCAATGGGTTGTTAACTTAAAGACTAACCTCATTTTTGCAAGTTCGATCATTGAAGTTCCCTTTTCGTTTAATTCAATTATTTATTAACTGCCAACTTATAATTAATTCGGTTTACTAGATCAATTTTGCAATAGTTTAGAAAATAAACAAACAAAACTATCCTGCATTTCAAGTGTTTGTAGTCAACTTGATTTATTGCACTTTTTGTTTACTTTATTCTTCATTTTATAAAAGAGTCGTAGTGTAAAGGGAAAATTTTAAATTACGATAATTAGACTTGACCCTAATTTTCTAGTCGAACTAAACAAAGAATTACACCGTAAAGTTAATAAAAACAAAATCTAAACATATACAATAATTAAAACATACGCTACGGTTATTAAAAAAGATGATTAACAAAATAAAACCCGGCAACAAAAAAAAATAAATTGTTGTTTTATCGTTTAATAATCCCGTCAATATCAACACGGCATCTAACAGGTAAAAACCAATCGGTATAAATTAAAATCACGTCGGCTTTACGACTTAATTCAATTGTTCTTGGAGAAACCTTTCCGTAATAATGCAAGCATGTACACAAAAGTGGAAATAATGATTGTTTGACAGTTTCTAAAAATGGCAAGAAAATTCAATCAAGGAGAAAAGAGAAGAAAAAAATCCTTTGTGTTTTGTTAAACTAGAAATTTCTTTTGTTACCTTTTAGTATGGACTAATTAAAGTGATTAAACCTGCGCGTAATCTGGTTTTAATAATCTGTGATTCAGACAGGTTATTGTGGGAAAGAATTGAGTTCATTTGTTCGATTGCATGGTAAACAATAAACTTCATTCATAATTTAAAAAAAATCGATAAAAACGAGTGGGGAATTTTTCTCAAACGATAACAATCGTTTTCTCGGTTTACTCGGTTCACCCTTTCTGTGTTTCATTGATGCTTAGGTGTTCTCTACTACTTGTTGCCATTCCATTGTCTATTGCAAGAAAAAATAATAGTTCAGTTTCTCATTCCACCTGCGCAGCTTCGAGGATTTAAAACAAAACCATATATAACCATAACCTCAAAACCTCAACCTTGTTAACGTAAGACATTTGGCAATTTTATCCCTTTGAGGAAATCGCCCCGTTTCTGTTTTATAAAATCTTTAAGTCTCGCTTTAAAACGTTCCCTTTCCATGCAGTTTAATTTTCTTAAAAGGTTTTTCTCTGCTAATAGTCTTCAAACGGTCAATTCTCATTGTGATTTCACAATTTTGAAGTTTGCATAACCTACAATAACAGCAAAATAAATAAAAGAAAGTCTATCCATCCTTGTCTTACGCATTATCCTCTGTGTTTCCATCCTTGTTCCACTTCAAGGATTTTAAATTTAAATTTTAGGAAATTTAATGGTGGGCGTTAATTTTAATAACATATTAATGTATTGGATGATAAACGCGAAACTTTGAAGTTTTGCGGATGAGCACCAAACGACTTTCAGACGGTCTTATTCAAACACTTTTTTCTCAACACATTTTTAGACGAAACGGTCTCCAATTAAAAATGGCAGGTTCTCTTACGGAACACCCTGTACATTCGTCTCTAACATTTTTAGATTCTATCCGTCAAGATATACCACTCAGTATTAGTCGCTGATAAACAATCGAGCAGTGGCTCACCATAGATTTATTAGTAACCATTGGATACTAAGCGTCACCGTCGCTAGGGTTGTGGCAGGTTACCACGGCCGACATACCTAAAAATGGTGAGGAATCGGTCGAACGGTTCTCGAACTTTAAAAGCCGTTCAGTTTTTTTCGGACTTTGGCCCTCTCGTTTTCAGTTGTTTACTGGGCGAAAGATTTTTTGTCGCTAGTCTCCGGAAAGGAATAAGAAGAGTTTTATTATTGCAACTAAATTGAACTTAGGGGAGTGTAAGTGGTTTCACCATGACGGCCGAGTTTTCTAGTCGGGCCTTTACGTGGCCCAGTTTAAAAATTCTCGGCCTTTCGGGCTTTCCGGGTCTATTGAACCATTCGGATCTCTCGGGACTGCCGGACCATTTGGACTGTCTTTTTGGACTTCTCGGCCGTTCGGGTCTATCAGGCCGTTTGGAGCTCTCGGGACTGTCGGAGCTTTCGGGCCTGTGGGGCCATACGGACCAGTCTGGCCGTTAGGACCAATCAAGAAGTTTGTTCTCAGTCGACCCGGGCCTCAGTTTAAAAATTTATCGGGCCGTTCGGTTTTGCCGGGCCTGAAAATATCTACCCGTACAGGTCTCTAACACACCGTGCGTTGCTTGGTATAGCTCGCACCACATGTTCAATTTAAATTGATAAAACCTAGTCAACGTCAGATTTTTTATTTTTTTTTTGTCGGGAGAAGCCGTTCTGTTTCGGTTTCCAACTTTTTGGGTGTCAGAATGACGTTTGTTTTTAAATTGGAACGAGAAATTTATTTTCTAAAAGGTTTTTCTCCACAACAGTCACGCTGATTTGTTTTTCTCTCAAAGGTTAATCCCTGCTTAGATTTTACAATATTGACGTTTGCATAACCTATAATTCACGAAATGGTTTGAAATAAATTGCAAAAGATACTTTGTTGATACATCTTTGATTTGCAGTAGATAGGGTATCAGTGGGTTGCACCGTCTTTTGTTCGAAAAAAATCGAAATGGCCGATTTTTCTTACGATACATCCTGTAAATAAGCCGCTTGCATTTTTAGGTTTTACACGTCAAGACGAATCGCCCGATATGCGACTCGTCATTAATTGCCAATAAAGAATCGAGTCGAGTAGACTAGATTCATTGGTAACCAATGGATATGGAACATTTGCCGATCGATTTTTTAGATTTTTTTTCTTCGGATTCGTGCTGAAGGCGTCAAAGTCTGTCTTTATATACTATTTCAGCAGGCTGCCTGTAGTTGTTTCAAAACGGTCGAACTGTTCCGGTTTTTCCCAGATTTCACGATCAAGTTGGCCTTTTTTGGGGTACAGTGGTCTAAGCAATTCTGTAGGTACTTCTAAGTACCCTATGGAAAAAAGAAATTTTGGAAAAGATTGCGATTAGGGTCAATTACGATGCTTTAATGTCGGTCAAAATTCGATTATGTGTTGAGTCATTGCGTGATGTTTAATACAAAAAAAGTTTCATCTTGATGGGACAAAAAGTTCCGGGGATGTGGTGTAAAAAAAGATGGGCGGGTTGGGAAAAAACAAGCGACATTCGAACTATATCTGCATCAATCTTGAAAGTTTTGTTTTTATTTTTGTTATTGTCAAGAACTACCAAAATGCAGCTACCATTGAATAACAAGCAAACATAACCTTAACAGAAATTAGGAATTAATCACGTCTGAGAAATATAACTTGCGCAATTTTTACAAAAATCACATTTTCCATGATTTTATTCAGTTTCGTTTATCACGTTCAAGGTTTGCTTTGATAAATAAGTGTTGACGTTTAGCCTTAAAATGCAAATTAAAAAATTTTCATTCATTTGCTATTGAGTTTCCGTGGATTATCCAACT
The DNA here is from genome assembly GCA_011009095.1 of Ignelater luminosus. Classification (NCBI taxonomy): domain Eukaryota; kingdom Metazoa; phylum Arthropoda; class Insecta; order Coleoptera; family Elateridae; genus Ignelater; species Ignelater luminosus. The sequence goes on from VTPC01000880.1 coordinate 185,058, forward strand.
GCGACGTAATAATAATAACGTAACGCACTTTGTGTTTAGTGTTTGTTTCAAATTTGATTTTGTTTCATCTAAAATAATACTGACCTGCACATTTGATAATAATATGCAGAAATTGTGTTTGTTTTAATTTTACATAAACAAGGAACTAACAAACGGTCCGATCATAACTAAATATAGTAACAATTGGTTTATTTTTATAGTCTGTGATGCAATAAACAACAGAAACAGCGAAAAAAAGAGAGGTGCAAAAAAACCAATCGACAGTCAAAAAGAATTAAAAAAGTAGAGAAACAACGAACTTCTCAATTAACATAACTTGTTGAAAATAAACTATGGACGCGCACGATCACCATCACCACCACCATCATCTCCATCATCATAATCATCCGGACGATGACGGCAACGATGCCTTAGCAAAAAGCAAAGATTTAATTATAGCAAAAGTGGTTGCAATGGCCGTTCTTGGAATCGCCTCGTTCGGGATCGGAATGCTGCCAATAAAATTAACAAAATTAGTGAGCATAAAGACGGCCGATAAAGATAAAAATTTAGTCATCTCTCTTTTATTGTGCTTCGGCGGCGGCGTGCTGCTTTTTACTACCTTTTTACACTTGCAGCCGGAGGTCAGGGAAATCCTGGCGCATCTCGAATCAGAAGGTAAAATACCCGAGCTAGGTCACGGAATTCCCACCTCGGAGTTGGTGTTTTGTTTGGGGTTTTTCTTCGTTTACCTTATAGAGGAGCTCGTTCATCGTTTTTTGGATAAAAGGATGGATCACGAGGCGTTGCACCGATCGCTTTCGGTGAGATGCCATAAAAAAGAGAATCTGACGATACCTAGGGTGACTTTAAATAAGCTCGAAGATGGAAATATTAGTTACATCAGTAATTCCACTAAAGAGCTTTTAAATTCGCAAACAAACTTAAATTTCGTCAGCAGTAACAGTAGTAACAGCGAAAGTAGCCATAATGGACACAGTCATATACACATGGAAGAGTCGGTAAAAAATTCATTTCGAGGACTTTTGGCTGTTTTGGCTTTAAGTTTCCACGCCGTCTTTGAAGGTTTGGCGGTCGGCCTAGAAAGCAGCGTGCAGAAAGTTTGGTATCTATTTGCGGCCATTGCAACTCATAAATTGGTGATAGCATTCTGTGTCGGTGTCGAGCTGGTCGCATCTAAAACTAGAACAGTATTATTGTTAATTTATATCGGGACCTTTGCCGTCGTCACACCGTTAGGTTCGTATTTATAAATTATGCATGCACGCACACAGAAAAAAACAATGTCTCGTTTATCCTTAACAGGAATTGGAATAGGAATAGCTTTAAGCGGAGCCGAAAGCGCTCAAGAGGATGTCACCTCGGTTATCCTGCAGGGAATGGCTGCGGGAACACTGTTGTACGTAGTGTTTTTCGAGGTTTTAGCGAGAGAACGGAACAATCACCACAGTGGACTCTGGCAGCTTCTCGCAATCTTAGCTGGGTTTGCCGTTATGTTCGGATTGCAATTCGTCAGTAAGTTTCAATAATTTTTTTAGTCGAACAAATACAATGGGAAGTAATATTTATATGTATAAGTTTAAGTAGGTCACGAATTGAGATTACAATAATAACAAATGCAATCTTTGAAAGGAAAACAAAAAATTGCCGTTATTAACCAATCATGTTACATACGGATATTCCCCTGCACTCTTATACTTATCATTTGTTTTAAATTGACACATATTAAAAATGTAACTGGAACTTACAATGTATGACATGTGTCACTTAAAGGCTTCTCACCAGTGTGGAAGGTTTTTCCCCAGCTTGGAAATAACGTGAGTATTGAGCGAAATAGACGAAGTAAATCATTGTTAGGGGACTGAAGGTTATTACGAATAGTTATTTACATTAACTGTAAAACTTTCTTTTGTTTGTCTTTACCTACATCTTCCCATCTTAGTACAAAATACAGCATAACCTTAATTTAACAAATTACCACGTTGACATAATATTCATGCCCTATAATAAACATCATAAAGCCCACGTTACAAGGTAAAATTAAAATCATTACTGAAATTTTTTACACCAAACAATTATTATTTATTATCATCATGTAGTACGTACACAACAATAAGTTCTTATTAGTGTAATTAAGAAAATAAACAAACGAGAAGATGCTACGGCTGCCTATCATCAGATCATTAGCAGCGCATCATGTAATTGTACTATTGCGAAACGTTCACTTTATAAAATGGTCCTTAAAGAATTTGAGGTCAACACTTTCGATTTAATAATAATAACAGTAATAATAATAATATAAATCAGCCCATCCGTTTGTAACACGTTTGTACGTATTTTATATTTATTACTACACTACCACACAGGCTGTTTCTGCACGGCTGGAACTGCATATATAAAATCATTCAAACCAGATTTCTAAAGGAGATATAAAGGTTTTAAGGTTGAAAAATTTCTGCGCTCGCTGCTAGCACAATCGATCAACGCAACAACGACGTAAATGAGCTGGTGACAGTTCATTTAAAATTTTCTAAAACTTGTAAATAAATATCATATATGGTATCTCTACATATGTAGTGTGCAGTCTCTTGTTCTCAATTATGTAACCCAACCGCGAAGGTAACCTTGATTTATTTAATTCAGCGTGCGTGACAAGTTTTTATTGCCTTAAATTTCCAATTATAAACCAATTAGCATTAACCGAAAACAGAATATCTGAGGATCCAAGGGTCCTTTCCAATCTTCTATTTTTTCGTATTTCTTTGTTTTTAAATCGAGCAAAAAATCGATTTGAAGATTCTAATGGGAATACCACGCACATTCATTTCGATATAGAAAACCGATTCTGGTTTTTATTAACCAACGATCCATCTATCGAACAGAACTAATCATTGATTTATGGTTTTTTAATTGCTTTTTAGCTAATAAAAGGTTAATACTGCATTGTTTACAATCAACTAATTCTTGATTCCTTCGAGTATAATTGAGGAAATTTTCTGCAGAACCAGATAAATTCATTTCGATCAAATTGATGATCTGATATTGTCAGGTAAGTGTTTGTTTGCTCTTGTGGCGTCAATATCTCTGTAACAACTGTTTTTCATGATCTCTATTACCATTACGTTAACTATCAATGAGATTTGCTGAGTTACTTGGAAATCATGTGGTTTCTGTGGAAACAGAAAACTTTCAGTTGGGCGCCACAACTTCAAAATTAACTGTCAAAGAAAGAACAAAAAGACTGTCGATGTCATGTTAGTCAGTTAGTACCGTAAGCCAAACTTTTTGTCGCCAGTTCCGAAAAGGAATAAGCAGAGTTTTATTATTGCAATTAAATTAAACATAGAATGCATAAATGAGGTGTGTAAATGGCTTCACCATGACTGCCGGGTTTTCTAGTCGGGCCTTTCTTCGATTGTATGGTTAGTAATAAACTTCATTCATAATTTAAAAAGTCGATAAAAGCGAGTGGGGTTGGCGCAGAGAGGTTTTATTTTAAACGATGGCACTCGTGTTGATTATTTTCTCGGTTTACTCGGTTTACCCTTTCTGTGTTTCATTGATGCTTAGGTGTTCTTTACTAATACGTCAATACTTTGTTGCCATTCCATGGTCTTTCCCAAGAAACAATAATAATCGAGTAGACTTTGAAAATTGATAATGATAAAATTGTTACGGACGATAAATCGTAAATTGTAAGACAATCACATTTCCGTTATTTTTGCATATTTAGTCTGTTTCTCATTCCACTTGCGCAGCTTCGAGCATTTAAAACAAAAGCATATATAACCCTTGTTGACCTAAGACATTTGACGATTTTCCCCCTTTGAGAAAATCGTTCTGTTTCTGTTTTATAATACTTTAAGCCTCACTTTAAAACGTTGTTCCCTTTTCATGCATTTTAATTTTCTTAAAAGGTTTTTCTCTACTAATAGTTTTCAAAGGTTAATTCGCATATTGATTTCACAATTTTGAAGTTTGCATAACCGCTAATACGTCAAAACAAACAAACAAATGAAAGATAGTCTTACGCATTATTATCTATTTCCATCCTAGTTCCACGTCAAGGATTTTAAATTTAAATTTTAACAAATTTAATGCTGGGTGTTATTTTAATAACATTTTAATTCTTTGGGTGACAAACGTGAAACTTTGCAGTTTTGCAGATAAGACGACATTTGCCTCTTTTTTTAGATTCTATTCTTCAAGACAAATCGTCCGATAGGCCGCTCAGCCTTAATTGCCATCATAGATCTATTGGTAACCACTGGATATAGAATATACGGAGCGTCATCGTCGCTAGGCTTGTTGCAAATCACTACTGGGCCAACATACCTAAAAACGGTTCTTGAGATATACGAACTTTAAAAGCCGTTCATTCTTTTCGGACTTTGGCCCTTTCGTTCTCCGTTTTTGTCACCAGTTCCCAAAAAGGAATAAGGAAAGTTTTATTGTTGCAATTAAATTAAACATGGGGTGCATAAATGGGGAGTGTAAATAGCTTTTCCATGAGGGCTGGGTTTTCTAGTCGGACCTTTACGCTTAGTTTAAAAATTTATCGGGTTGTCGGGTCGTTCCGATCTCTCGGGACTGTCGGACCGTTCGAGCCCTACGAGTCAATCTGGCCGTTCAGGCTTGTCGGGCTGTCCGAGCCTCCTAAGCCTGTCGAACTGATCAAGAAGTTACTGGTTTTTTTGGGGGGGGGGACTGCGTCAAGTTTGTTCCCAGTGTTGGAAATTTCGGCCTGTGCAGGGCTCCAACACAATTCAATTTAAATTGATAAAACCTAATCGACGTCAGAGTCTTGAATTTTCTTTTGTTGGGAGAAGCCGTTCTGTTTCGGTTTCCAGCAGTTTGGGTGTCCGAAGGGCGTTTGTTTTTAACTTGGAACGAGAAATTTATTTTTTAAAAGGTCACGTTGGTTTTTTCTCTCTCAAAGGTTAATCCCGGGTTAGTTTGTACAATATTGACGTTTGCGTAACCTACAATTTACCGTTTATGTCAAAACAGACAAACAGGGAACAAATGAAAGAAAGTTTAAATTCACCTTGTCTTGCGCATTTCATGTATATTTCCATCTTTGTTCCACTTTAAGGATTTTAAATTTAAATTTTGAAAAATGTACGTTCGATATTAATTTTAATGAAATTTGTATTTATTGTATGATAAACGTGAAACTTCGCAGTTTTATTCATAAAGGACGTAGGTAACCTACAATATCAGCGAATTCCGATTATCAGGACCGGATGAACCCACACCGCGAGTTTAATAACGTAAGCCAAACTAGTTATCCTGGCCAAAGTCCCATCTCGAAGGGAATCTCGGTTTCTGAAATAATCAAAGCTTCCTAAGAAAAAAAATGAAAGACTATCCGTGTCATTTTATTTAGTTATCAGTTAACACCCTGACCTAAACTATTTTCCGCGGCCACGGTCAAAGTCCCAGCTCGATACGACCTCCCGTTTTTGAAATATTCAAATCCTGTAAAAAGGAAAAAACAAAAGACTATCGATGTCGTTTTATTCAGATAATAACCTGAGTTAAACTATTTAAAATGACGAGTTCCATCTCGATAGGACCTTGCGTTTTCAAAATACAAACGAAACCCGAAAAAAACCAAAAGACACCATGGTTCTACTTCTAACGGGGAAAATTCCATACCGATACGACCTCGCCTTTCTGAGATGCATCATATCTGTCTAAAATACGAAACGCAATTGGCGGTAGCTGAATACTCGAGACCTCTTCCAGGAAAGAATTGCTTGGGATCCTCTCCCGTGTCTGGTCAGGAGAACTTCTGGCCCTAAGCTTCTTAGGGGAAGCTAACGTGTTGCTGTCAATAGCTACCGTAACGGTTTCTTGCGTTCTAAAGAAAAGCAGTTGCATTCTATGTATATCCTTCAGATAAGAATTTTCTCGTTTCGTATTGGTTTTCTTGCAATAATAAATTTCTGAATTAGATAGACACAAAAGAAATCGAGAAAAACCCAAAAACAATTCAATACTATAAAGTAGGCCGTATGTTGCACTGTTGCATAAAACAACTGCAAGGAGAACAAAACAAAAGCTTGCGAATCCGTCAACTGAATTCAAATGGCTTAATTTCTGGTTTCCGTGCGGTCACTTCATGCATTTATTCATTTTTGTTTTCTGTTTTTATGTTAATTTTAAAACGGAAACAAGAGATTTTTCTATTTGTTTTCATTTTAACAAGAAAAATGACAAAACCAGGTCGTATATAAATATAGCGCAAATCCTTGTTGATTTTAAACTTAACCTGCGTCCTGCCGAGATATGATATCTCGTTAAATTAGTGACTTTCTTAATATAATTGTGTGGCTATAAATTTTCATCCTACTCATCAAGTCATCATACTACTTATCGTTTAAGATGTTTTTTGTTTTTATTTCATATTTGTTTGTTTTTAGTATTAATTTGTCTTTGATATCATTGAACGGAAACAAAAATAGCAATTTATCATTTTTGAAGAATTTAATTTAATTTAGTATTTATATCAAGTAGATCCTAAGTTTACATGATTATGATGTTTTTTGTTTTTACAATAATGGCAGTAGACTAACCTTCAAATTGCTTCTGTCACTTTGACAGTTCTACCTGTTTTTCCAATTCTGTACAAATCTGACATTCACTTAACCTCAAACTTGATCATTGCGAATGCATTTAAAACTTTTAGTTAATTCTTGATAAAGAATTTTGATTATTTATTTGTGGTCGAGTCAAATTAACCTTGAAATTTATTATTAGGGAATGCGGAACACAAATTTAAAAATTGCAGACAAAATTATTCTAGGAAACGATTGGTTGTTTTGAGTTTTTCTGTATAAAAGTTGCTGATAAAAATAGATTCCATTATCAACTTTTTTCAATCGATTCTATATAAAATTTTAAAATAAACTGACTGTGAGCATTCAACTATTTTAAAATGTGAAAAGTTGAACATCTTGCATTTTTTTCAACCGCTATGCAGATTTAATTTAATTTAATTTAACCTTTTTTTTATTTTTAGAAAGTTGCCGATTTGCAATAATAATAAAAACCATAAAAACCAAGAAAAGTTTCAAAGCTTGCTAATAATTATTCATTTATGTATGATCGATAAAACGCAATTAAAATAAAAAATGCTGTTGGATGATTTTATTTTCTCAAATTTCTAATTTAAAGTCTGAGTGTAACGGTCATTGACCATTTATACCAACAAGACTTTTTAATATTTAATGTAATTTTTTACAATACTACTAGCAAAACCGTTTTCACTTTTTACCGATTGCTTATTATATTTTAGAACGTTTCCTCCAGCAGTCTACATGGTACATAAGTAGCGTGTGGTATAAGTAAGTACTACATGCCCACCACATTACAGTGGAAGTAGTTTTCTATCGCACACCATTTTTTATATCAAACCGTTCATCGGCCGCAAAACAAGAAGATGAAAAAAATAACCCTATCAATAGTCTCCGACTTTAGAAAGTAGGCCTTGCCGGAACAAACGAAGCGTAATTTATTGTAAAAGCAAAAGTTTGCTTATGTGTGAAGGTCGGCGAGGGTCAGTAACTTTAAAATATTGCTTTTTGTTTTGTTACACATACATACATAACATATACCATTTTCTTTTTTATTTCATTATCCAGGTGCGCAGTAAACACGCTCCATACATGCATTTGACGAGGTCGGCCGTGTTTTTTTTTCTTGTAATCCAATTTAGATAAAATGCGAAATTCCTCTCAACTGATAGCGATAGCTTAACATTTATGTTTGTTTATTTTAAGGTCGTGGCATTATCTATCATTCTGTTTGTATTTTATTGCATAATTAACGTAACTAACGTGAAAAGGTTGGTTATGTAGTGGTCGTAAGATTTATTGCTTCCAAAATTTGTTTACCTGTCCGATGCTTACCATTCATTGTTATGTCATTAAGTTTACACTGTTACATCATCTCATAAATAATTCTTAAAAATATCACATTCGCTTAAACAAGTTTGAATTGATTTGTAAGAGATTTATAGATTTCCGCGTTTGTAATTAATTTCCTTTACGAGCTAATTATAGCAATCGCTAGAGTTTTGTAACCAATATTGAAACATTGGATTACGATATCTAGTACTGTTGAGGATGTGTACTCAAATATAATTTATGGTTAACTTGGATTGGCTTAGATGTGATGTATGCATGTCAAAATTAAAGGGTACCAACAGCTGTTTGTAACAGACTTTTACAAAAAAACAAAAACGTGTACTTGTCGCTTGGTTGGTTTATAGTTCAAGACAAACTATTCATAATAGTCAAAGTCCCGTTCCGATGCGGCTTTCCCTTCCAAAAATACAGACGAAACTGAGAAAAAAAACAAAAAACGATCGAAGATACCGGGATCGTTGGATAACTTTCGATCTACCAATGCCAACCACCAAATTCCCATTTTGATACCGTAACTTGATTCTCAGATCGAGAAGATGTTAGAAAAAGAACAAAAGACGATCATGGGTGTCGAAATCTTGTATAGCTTTCGATCTACTAGTGCCAGCCACCAAATTTCTGTTTCGATACCGTAACTCGATTCTCCTATCGAGAAGATGTTAGAAATAGAACAAAAGACGAATGCCGGTGCAGAGATCGTTGGACTGCCTTCAATCAAAAAAACAAAAGACGATCACGAGTGTCGAGATCGTCGTATAGCCTTTAATCTGCCACTGTGGGACTCCAGAGTTCCGATTCGATACCGTGACTCGTTCCCCAGATTTAGAAGATGTTGGAGAAAAAAACGAAAGACAATCGCCGGTGCCGAGGTCGTTGGACAGCCTTTAATCTACCACCGCGAGACCCTAAAGTCCCGTTTCGACATCGTGACTCGTTCCCCAGATCCAGAAGATATTAGAGAAAACACAAAAGGAAACAAAAAGCGATCGATTTAATGCTTCTTTGTTTTTGGTAATAACTAATAAGAATTATAAAAAAGTTATTCCCCACTAAAATTCATTACCTACTTATTTCTTTTCAAAGGTTATTCCTCACTAAGATTCCACAATACTGAAGTTCCACATAACCTGCAAATCACTGACATTTACGTCAAAACAAATAATTTGTAAGAGCAAGTAATCTGTGGACGAGTGCTTAGAAAAAGGTTTGGCGTCGTCTTTGTCTTACACGCTATTCTCTGCATTTCACATCCTTGTTCCACTTCAAGGATTTTAAATTTATCTTTTAGTAATTGGATGATCTACTTAAATCTTTGCAGTCTTGCAGATAAAGGCCTTAGATAACATGCAGTATTAATGTATACCAATTAGGAATGCCAGATAACTCATAGCATGACTTTCAAATGTTCTCATTTTGATATTTTTTTCAGAACATTCTCGTTCGTCCAAACGAAACGAAAAGTTGGAAAAGATAACTTCATTTATGTATCTTGGATTTGCAATGGGTAAGGCATCGGTGGATTGCATCATCTTTTGTTTAAAAAATACACCGTGTATATCCACCACTTGCATTTTCAGATTCTGTAGATCAAAACTTTTTTAGTCCGTGACTAGTGCGATGTTAAAACAACAGACAACTGTTGACAGTTACCACTTGAGAGGTTATGTTATTAATAACAACATAACCTCTCTAGTCGCAACTGTCAACAGCTACTTACGGTCTTACTAACAGTGCTGACACATCGTACTAATCATGGCCAACTTTAACTTGGTATAACAAATCAGGCAAAATCTGGCAAAACACTAAAATTAATTGTATGTGAAGGTTAAAAAGAAGAGGAGTGAATCGATCTTGAACCTGTTTAAACATTTCATTCAACCAGAAAAAAAGCGTGGTTGCTTTTTACAATTGCTTATTATTTCAGTACAATAGCCCAAAAAAGCGCCAATAAAAATATTGCATTTCTATCACTTATCGACTAAATTTAGAATATCCCCTATTGATATTGATTACTATTCCTACTAAAAGTTTTTCCCCCTTATCTCTTTTTATTTTTACGCTTTTCTTGTTTTCATCAGCGTTGTAATGTTTTCGAAGTTGGCTGCGCATAAAAGTTGTTAATTTTCAGTGTTCTATTGTTAGATTGTTATTCCAATTGTTGCGATTGTGTTAAGTTATATGTTTGTTTTTGTTTTTTCTTTGAAGGAACGTGCACGGAAATAATAAGTTTTTTTCGAACACCGGAAAGTTTTCCTTTTGTGTTAATTCGATTTTAATTTTGTAATAACGCAATTTTATTATTTGGATGTGGCGGGCCTTCGTTTTGCTTATATTTTAAATATAATTATTTATTATTTCGAAACGAAGATGCACAACAGTTACCAAACAGTCTTTTATCGTTGCAATAATTTAATTACTGTACTGATATCATTCTTATAAACAAATGATTCGATTTCCCACTTATTATACCAATAACAGCCTTCAAACACGTTAATTATAATAAATTAATGATAACCAACACGTTAATAAACAAATACATAAATAAAAACTGACGATCATCATAAATACCGTTGACCTGATTGATGCAACTACTTCTATACCGCGATGGATGAGCAACACAACCTGTTCGACAAATTAAATACATAATTATATTATTTCGAAAGTCTTGCGATGACGGCTTTCATTTTTACTTTTTACGTTGTTTTTTTTTGCTCAACACTGCTGAGTGGAAGGTATGTATTTTATTGCATTCTTTGGGTCGCTGCCCTTGATAATTTAATTAAAATCATTAGAATTGTGTTTATTATAATTAAAGTAGGCAGAATAAATAGAAGCATTTCACTTTCATAGAAGCGATAAAAGAAACTTTTTATTTTATTTATGTGGCACTGAAAGGAAATGAAAGCTTACATGACTATTACATACAGGGTGTCAAAGTTTTTTATTTAAAATTTCTTGTGTTGTTGATATTTCAAAAACAAGGTGAGATAATTGTCACGCCACTGAAAAAGTAAAGAATTTCTCGATTTTTGGAATTAACATTTTTTTCGTAGGATGTGTCATATTCTAGTGAAATTTAATTTTTCAAAATATTCCAAATTAATCGATCTATAGTACAACAAAAACAGGATGCAATTATTCGCATCGCATTCCTTGACAGAAATCAGACCTACCCTGTCATACAACTCTTTTTTCTAAACTCCGTCGTTTTCGAGATACAGGGTGTGAATGAGTCATGGGAGTCATAGTTACTCCCACTGTTAATATATCCATTTTAATATCCTAAGTTACAGAACTCTATTTTAGAGTATAAGAAAGCGGCGAACTGTTTCTACTTCTTGTTGACACCCTGAATGACACTATTGAGACGGCAGATTCTCGCACGTACATCTCTGTAGACGTCGGACACGTAGAGACTTGGATAAGTTATAGTTGTTTCCAGGAGTCATAAGCGAGCCTACGGAAGTAGTTACTCCCGGGGATTGTTAGCTCCCCCGAAAGTCACACTTACTCCCAATAATCGTAAGTAATGTTGGATTCCTTAAAGTCATAGGTACTTCCAAGAAGAGTTGCGGTTGCTCCCGAGAGTAATAGCTATTCCGCTGGAATCATAAGGTAATACTGGCGCTTATAGTTACTTCCGGAGATCTAAAGTGGACTCCCAAGAGCCGTGATTATTTCTGAGAGTCGCAGGAACTTGATAGAGTCATATCTATTCATCTAGAGTCATAGGCACCCACCTGGAATCAAACTTACTTCCGACAGTCATAGATACTTCTTCGACAATCATAGTTACTTTCGAGAATTATAGAACCTCCCCCCGCAGTTCATAGTTACTCACTAAAGTCACAAGTACTCTTCCGAGAGTCATAGATTCTCCCTCCGACAATCATAGTTACTTCCGATAGCCGCCGATACCCTTCCAAGAGTCATAGTTACGTGCAAGTCTCATTGGTATTGCCCTAGTCTGATGCAGTAAATCAGCCGATACGGTTCAGCTCACAAACACTTAAGTCTGTCCGGATCAGAATCAAAAAAATTCTTCATCCGGTTCGGTACCAAAATGCTTCGGTCCGGTACAAAACAATAATCGGTCACATCGGTTGATTACTAAAATAACACCCGTACAAGTCAGTACAAAGAAGTTTCCGGTCCGGTGCAGTACAAAATTCTGCACTTTGGTTCAGTAGAAAAACGAATCCCATCCGAGTCAGTACGAAAACGGTCCTGGTCCAGTGCAGTACAAAAACGAATCTCGTCGGGTGTAGTACGAAAATTTAGCATGAAAATAACACCCGTCGAAGTACAGTATATAAGCCCAGCAGAGCCAAAAAGTGCAACAGGTACGAACGGCCCGACAAGCCCAAATGACCTGGCAAAGCCCAGCAGGGCGAAAAAGTGCAACAGGTGCGAACGGCCTGGCAAACCCGACAAGGCCGAATAGCTTGATAAACCCGACAGGGCCAAAAAGTGCGATAGGCCCAAACAGCGCGACGGTACAGTACGATACTTCTCTACTTCGGTTCGGCATGACAACAATGCTTGTCAGAGTCAGTACGATACAGATTGCGGTCCGGTTCGCAACGGAGGAATGCGAAAATAACACTTTTAAAAGCCCGACCGAGACGATAAGCTTGACGCTCCGACAAGTCCAAACAACCTGACAAACCCGACAGGCTCGAAAAGCGCGACTAAGACTAAGACTAAGTCTGATATCAGTAACTTTTTCTTTTTTCTAAATTCCATTCTCGTCGTCATTGGTTGCAGAACTCAATTAAAACCGTAACAATAGACTTTGGAGGCAAACGAAGCCTGACTTTAGTCCACGTCATTTAGCCTAGTGGAGAGCGAAACGCGACCGTAAGCCACCACAAGTGGCTTACTAGGCGAAGTCCGGTGCCGCCGAGTTGGCTTTCTTTAAGAATTTAAATTTTTCTAAATTCTATCCCAGTCGTCAATGATTATATAACTCAGTCTTTTAAGGACGTAACAATGAATATTTGGAAGAAGACGAAAACCGACTAGACAGAACGTAATGTAGGCTAGTAGGGGCAAAGTCCGTTTGTGAACCACTGCAAGTTGCTTAGTATACGAAGCTCGATTGAGCCAAGTTGGTTTCCTTGAAGAAACTCTTAAGTAACAAGACTATCCAAATCCTATCCACGTCGCCACTTTCTTAATTTCTCAAAAAAGCAATTAATTTATGAAGAAAACGAAAAACGTTGTGTAGTGTGAAGCCCTACCAGAAGCCATCGCAAGTTGCTTAGCAGGCTAAATCCAATACAACCCAGTTGGTTTCGTTTAAAGATTCTTAAGTAACAATACATTGTTTAAAATTCTATCCTTGTCGCCAATTTGTTAATATCTTTAGGCAAAACAATAACGAAGTCCGACTGTTGGCCACAGCATGTAGCCCAGCACGACCGTTAACCACCGCAAACGTTGCCTTCTTCTAATAAATGTTAATAACACTTCAAAATTTCATTCTCGCCGGCAATGGTCGCAGAATTCAATTTCTCAAGAAACGTAACAAAAAATGTTTGAAGGGCGAAGCCTAACTGTGCGCTACGTAATGTGGATGCCTAGTTCGACCGTGAGCCACAGCAAGTGGCTCAGCAGGTTAAGTCCGTTACAGCCAAGTTGGCTTTCTTTAAGAAATTCTAAGAAACTACAGTTTCTTTCAAATTCTCAATTAGAAACCGATTCTTCAAAAAAAACACCGCAAATGGCTTAACAGACTAAGTTCTCTTCCTTTAAGAAATTCTAAGTAACAACACTTTTTCTAAATTCTACCCTCGGTACGAAAAAGTGTTTTCGATCCGGATCTGGTAAATGCATTGAATCCCGATAAATCTTGTATTGGAGAAAAACGCGATTGTTGCGATCGAAATTTAAAAAACTAGGTGGAGGGCGATCGCATTGTTGCCACAACGATAAAACATGTCGTCAGAAACAATAATAAATGTTACAAATCTTCAGATTTGGATATTTATAGGCAGCTCTGGCAACGTTCGTTGTAACAATTTTGACCTTATACAGCAGTGTTGCCAGAGGAGGGAAAAAGTTTCCAAATTAAGGGAAAATCTGTACCTACTGGCATAGTTTATCCCTTAATCACCCTTAATGAAAAAAAAAATGTATGTATCGGAACGCAACGCTGATTCTAACAAAGAGATCTCATTCAATTGCACGTCTTGTATGTGACTTATCGATTGAAAATCGTTGGAACACGTATATAAGAAAGTAGGTACTGCTGTTCATGTCACGTTTTTTTGGTGGGTTTACTAGTTAACCTCGAAAGAGAACATTTGGGATATCAATGATATCATTTTAAACATGCCAAGGAAATCGTTCTTTTGCTAATAGTTACGACTTGAATAGTATCTGACTGTTGTTATCAGTTGTTATATTTAATTTTAATGAGATCAAAGCGTTTTGGGAACATTAAAAAGTAGATCAAGAATCAAGTTTTATATCTAGTTGGCAGATTTATTCAAAACTAAAGACAAAGAAAAAAATCTCAGTAATCCGGTTCCTCAATGTTATAAAATAAACTTGACAGTTTTGTTCAGAAATAAATTTTATTACAGCATCGTAATCTTGGAAATGTTGTTTTTATTACTCTATTAACATGTTAAAATCGCAGTTAACATCTGCCAACATATATGATGCAAATAAAAATGAAAACAAGTATAAACAAAATGCTGCCAACTCAACTTATTTAATATACAAATCATACTTATCAAGCGTAATTTTTTTTAGAAAATATGTTGGTATTCATTTTAAATAGTATTTAAACCTCATCGATTGTGACGCACATCCTGCATGCATTCATTTTTAAAAAAAAGACAATAATAATAATAATAATATAAAATTTATGCATTACTAATTTTAACATTTTTTGTTACAGCTGGCCACGACCACAGCCACGGTGGTGAAGAGAGGCACGACCATAGATAAACGGACGCATTTCTAATTTTTAGAATGGCTTGTATATAGGCAATTTTTTTTATTATTATGAATTACGACTGATCGAGACGTGCATTATAAAATGGTATACACAAAATGCCATTTTTAATAAGTTTTGTGTTTGTTTATAGTGATGTGTGACGTTGCTTTTTTTTAATGATGAACGTAAAAATATTATATTTTTTTAATTCACATTATAATTCATTATACAGGGTGAATCAGTAGAATTCTTTTTTTTTAATTTAAACAACGAATTATACTTTTAATGACACCTTGTATAACTTAAATGTGATTATTAGATTTATATTTTTATATTGGACGAATATTGAGTAAGTACCTAGAATTATCTTATTAATTTTTATTTATATGATAATCTTAACAAGCAGATCAATCCTTTTTTATGTAGTGATTTAAAAAAACTAAGATCTCATTCATTTTGAGAACAAACTAGTATTATTTTTGTTTTTAATTACAATTAGTTATACACTACCTGAAATTTCATGATCGTATGAGGTACATAGCTCTTTTTCAAAATTTTATATTTAGAATCATAGTTATTTTTGTGTTACTAGTCACAAACTTCCATAGCCTCAGAGAGCGTGCCAAGAAATTATTTGATACTTTAAATAATCAACCACTTTTTTATTTCAAGAACCTTATTTAAACCATATTGATAGGATGCATGAAAAATCACGAGCAATTTCCTAAAAAATGATTTTTTCATGTATCTTTCACTATTTCGTGCAATCAAAAACCAAAGCTAGCTATGAAAAACAAATTTATGACATCTACAAATTACAATATCCTAAAATCTGTTGTCAGTTTTGATTGCACATTATTTTGTAATATAACTTTTATTATTTATTTAACGATTATTATTACTTATTTCACAAATAATGATTATAAAATTATTATCGTTAGTAAAAAATAAAAAATCACTTAAAAGAAAATTTGTTTTATTTTAGATTTACACATACATAGTTTCATATGCTGAATCTCTTCTAATGTAATGTCCAATACCCATACATCTTGTATCAACATGATACAAATACGCAAGTAAATGAACAATCATAACTCGTCCAGTGAAAAATCCTAAAAATGTTAATAAATATGGTCGATGTTCAAGTCTTTGTATCAACCATTCATATACTTGAAGGGTCGAATAATTAAACATCATGGAACCTAGAATACTATCATGAAATTAACTAATCTTGGAATTCCAACATAATCAGAACATTTACCTAAATGATAATCGATGAAGGAAACCAATCAGATACATTGATGGTCTAGAGAATAAATGTACAGCCATGCCATATAACATATTACTAAATAAAATATGTGATGGGTCATAGTCGGTTATACTAAAACAATCACAAAACTGTTAATCTAGCTTTACCTAGTTCTTATCCAAAATTCTCACCTGCCAAATATACGTGGATTTACTGCGTGAATAGACATGAACAAATAAGCCAAACGGCCCTGGACGGTAGCTGCCAAATAAAAATTGTCCCTACATTGATTTAGTAATTCTTCTTCTGTTTGCGATGTTTGTGCCGGACACATTACATTAATTTAGAATCACTTAACACATTCAAAATATAAATAAACTTGTAATTTTATCATTGTGACATGCATGTGCACATTTTGAATTTTGATACAAGTTTTGCCAGAAACATGAAGCCTTAACCTATTTAATTTGAAAATTAACAAATAACAAAGATAAAAGGCCACTTGATTTAATTCAAAATAGTTATTTGTGTAAAAGCTGCATTTTTTTGGATGACACGAACCATTGTCATCTTTATTTACTAAAACGGCTCTTCGGGCTTATGTTTTGTTTGAACTATTTTGTTTACTAATTAGATTTATTAAGTACATATTTTAAATTTGTTTTTTAGGTGTCTTAACTTCCATATTTTCCAGCAGAAACAGCCGTTAATTGTACCGTGTTAATTTTAATTCTTGAGTGATTATATATTAAGATGAGAGGATACAGCAGTTGCAACCACCTGTATTGGTTGTGTTTTATCTGATTTATGCTTCCAGGAAAGCATCAAAGAGAATATATATCGTTTTAGTGTAAAATTAAAATATTTGAAAAGAATAAATAAAGAGAAGTTAGGTGTCTTTTTTCAAGATAATTTTTGCTGAACTCTAATTGTAAACTTTTCTTCAAACCGATTAATACAAATTTCAGTAATGTTATCTTTTCAAAAAATTCCTTAGGTGTTATTTATAGAAACTGAAAAAATGTAAACATAAACTCTAGTGGGTTAAAGAACTGGAAGGTATGTAACAATCTTTGGGCATCGTTTAATAATAAAAACGAACAGTAAGAATTTATAATTTACAAAAATTATTTTCATTATTTTACATATTACTTTAATGGAATTATTACATTTATATACTAATTACTATCAGAGTTTAAAAGAAAGCTAGTTAATATAACTTCAGTTTATAAAAAACAGTTTTATCACTGATAACAATGGAAAAACACTTGATCAATTATACAAATAAATGCACTAAATCGTTCTTAACGAATTTCAAGCACAATAACAAATCTTAACTAGCAAATTTATTTCACAAAAATGAAAAGAATTATGCCTATAAGCTAAAACTTTTACACTCATTTGATGACGTCACACTGTTAGCATGTGCACGCATGTGTCAGAATTTCTTGACTGTACCAATTTGCTGTCTTTTCTTTTCCGAGTGTACCTAGAATCTAGTTACAAAAAAGTTACTTTTAATCATTTAGTGGTTTTAGGTTATGTAATATTTGACAGTTACGTATTATGCTCCAAAAAGTTGGGCATTTATGATTTTAAGAAGGAATAGATAAATAATATGACTTTTTAACATATAACAGAAATTTTAAATAGATAGTATTAAGAAAATAATCGAATTAAAAAGCTACTCATAATTTCAAATAACGTGACATTTAAATCATCTCAACAATAAAAAAAATTAATTTCCTAAAAAAGGATTGAATAGAAATAGCAAAGCAAAAATAGGTGGTTGCCCTGAATTTTACGATATGTAATATAAAATAAAGTTAGATCTCATTGCCTATACGTTAACAATGAAAACTAAGACAAATCTGACATATGAGAGCAGTAGAAATTCTAAATTTCAACAGGCTGCGACAACCATATTAACAGACCAATCGATCTGATTCTTTCAGTAGTATTTCTAGTCATCAGGGTTTAGACTCGACATTTGAAATCAAATTCTCTCTTTTCCAAAGCACAATGATGCATTTCATGTATAAATGCCAACAACTTACTAAATCCAATTTAGAAATCATGAATTTTACTTCTAAATTTAATTATTGCTGTTTCTGAGCACTGCAAGGGATCAAAGTACAAACTGTTTTTTTAAAAATGAAATCATCTAGATATATTTAAAAATCTCACCATTTCTTTTACGTTTGAACAAGTTAAAACAAAATGGGCTCTTATTATTTTATTCTAAACAAGAGTTGGTTACACACTTCTAATACATTATTACGTACAAAAAACAAAAAGAAAAGTTAACAGAAGTTATTGCTTGACTAGAGAATCAATATGTTGTGTATAAGCACAGCCTATCTTAACAAGAGCCAGTCCAGATCCAACGCCACACGCTGTGCACAGAGCAACGTTTTGTGGAACGATGCTTCGTAAAATTGCCCAAACTAATACTGAGCCAAGAGAAAAGCTTACAGCTCCAAATGAACTAAAATTAAACTCATATATATTGATGAAACAATCCAGATTTCATGTACTCACCTAAAAAGTATACGTTTCTTGTTAGAAACCCCTTGCAAATGAGGTCGACTATATAAATACAATCCGGAGCCAACGAGAGTATTAATTAGTAAAACGTTTGTGATATCCCGTTTTGGGAAAACCCTACAAATACAGTCTTAATTAAAGTTTAAATGAATCTTAAATATATTTACCTTAAGATTAATGAAGGATTCATGACATTGACAGATAAAGCGGTGTAGCTTAATACGCCTTGCAATGGCGCATAATAGTACAAAATATTGTGACCAGTCAATGGTTTTAAACCTAATTTACCACAGCACTTCTTTTTACCTTCTGGGGCCGATGCCATTTTTGATAAAATTCTATAATTTATACAAAGAATCACGTGAAAATTTTTTTGGTTGACAGCCAGAAATTTAGAAAATCATAAAATGGTTGGTCGCATGGTAGAAAACCTTACAACGAAATAATTTTCGTATTGGAAACTTAGAATTAAAAATCTAGGAAATCAATAGGAGTAAAAACACTTTAATGTGCATATATTAGTTTATATTTGGGAAGATTATTAAACTTTATTTATAATTTCCAATCGACAAGCCAAGAGTAAAATGATTAATTTTTAGGTTAAACTATTGGTATTACGCAATAGTTGCTAATGCCATACATATGTCAAATTTCGAAGTTATCAAAAAGATTAGCTAAATCTTTGGAGGTTATGCTTACGTTATTAAATAATATAAAGAAATGTCTTTAATACCGAATATTTCAAATAAATTAATAAAGAGTAACTTATTGAGATCCATACAATTAATCCGGAGATATTCAACAAATGAAAATGATACATCCAGTGAAAAAGTACAATCAGGAGGTTATGCGAAAGCTTTTGCTAAATTTGAAACGTTGAGTGAAGAACCCAAGCAGGAAAATCAGACTTTCGCTTCGTTGTTATGTAATTCCAAGTTTATAGATGTAAGTTTTTTTTTTTGATTGATCGAATGGCGAATTAGATTTATTAACTAATAAATTTAGTTAGGTGATCCCGAAGGAAAAGTTGTACAGGGAAAGATATTTCATGTAGTAGAGGATGATTTATATATAGATTTTGGTTGGAAGTTTCATTGTGTATGCCCACGTCCCAAGAAGCAAGCCAGGTTTGTTGATATAATCTATGTATTTTAGGGTTTTTTGGTTATAATTAAGATTATGATTTGTAGCAGTTACATCCGAGGTGCCAAGGTGCGGTTATTAATAAGAGATTTAGAATTATCATCGCGCTTCTTAGGATATGAAAAAGATCTAACTTTATTAGAGGCCGATTGTGTACTTTTAGGACTGGTGCAAGATAGAAATGTAGACAAATAAGTTTAATTTTTATTTATTTACGTTTAATAATAAATTCTGTTTTTTTTTACAATGTACAGTTAAAAATAGGCAAGATTATTGTCAAATGTTAGATAATAAAAAGTTGTTAAATTGATTTCTGTTGATTGATTATACATGTAGTGTAAATTTGTTTTTGATTATGTTTAAAGCTAATGTGGCAATGCAAAGTTTTATTTTATAATAAGGCACAGTTATGTTATTGAGTTTGGTTGGATTAATTTACATTTAAAAATATAACATCTACAAAAATTAAAGCTTTGCTTACCAGAAACAAAAATGTGAAATATGTACAAGAAATTAAATATCTAATCGTTAATTTTTACAATTGTCACACAATTTGAGATTAAACAGTAAGAGATAAAAATAATGTAAAATTACATTTATTAATATTATATAATTATTATTGCTTTCGAGGTATATAAATGAGCATTAGATAAATAAAAAAGAATTTTAATAATTACAAAATACCATGCAACCTCATTAAAAAAATAATATCAGTCACTGCAAGCAATAAAATTACGGATAATTATCAGGCGATAAAAAATAATGAGTTTGTGTAAATTCTAAAAACTAAATTATTGTACAAGGTATGCCACAACATAACGGCAAACAAACTGGTACGATAGCAGCACCAGATCTACTCTTTGATTTGCTACTACTTTCCGCTTCATACTTGTATTTACCAGATTCTCTTGCCATAGCACCCTGTAAACAAAAAGATTAGAGTAAATAACAGTAATGTAATGATTACAATAACAATAATACCTCGGCTCTCCATGCACCGGATTCTTCTTTCTTGGCAAACATTTCATGGCCAGGTGGATAATATACTGGAGGTCCTGTAATATTTTTGGTGGGAGGAGCATTCCGATCTTTCTTTTGTAAATCGTTAACTTCTTGTTGTTGCTGTTTCAACGTGTCTACCTTCTTTTGATGGGCCAATTCTGCTTCGTGTGCTTGGTAACCTGCATTTAGCGGACTATCTGGAGGCTGTAATCAGACGAAGCAATAATTACTTTCATGAGTTCATTTTATAAAATTTCACAATAGAACCGCTCATGTTTCTATCTAAAATTGAGATTAGAATGGAGAATATGCACATCTTTCTTTATTGCAGTTATTTTTAAAAGCAGTGTCATAGAGTAAGTTTTAAAAATGATATAAAGGTAATTTCGGTTTGACATATTGACATAACCCTATTTTAGCAGTGAATTTGTAAATGACAGCCGCACAAAAAATTAAATAAAGAGGTTATGTGAAATTAATTCACGTGACCGCAAACGCTATTGTGATTGGTGTGACGTCATTTGCACCGAACCCCCCCCCTATTTTGTTTTTTGTTCTTTTGTCATCTACAGATTTGTCATTGCTGTATGAGGTTATGTTACTATGTAAGGTTTTATTCGATTATTTTCCATTTGTGTTTCACGAATCTTATGTGAAATCTATAAATACGTCGTTCTGCTTTAGTAACAAACTGGAAAGATAAATTTTTTTAAAGATATTGATGAAATCTGAACTTCAAATTTGAAGTTTTAAATTGTTAATCTTCAATATCAAAAATGTCAAAACATATGTAGTATTAAAAAAGTGTTACCAACATTATGAATTTGGCCGTTTTTGTTAGTAAAAACATTATTTGAATCTCAATATTTACTACAGTATTTTCTTGTAGTATCATAATCAAAAATACGTTTGAAAATTTTCTATCTTACAATAACGTTCTGTATCAGAGATCAGTTTGACACGTTTTGCTTTCTTACCTCATTTCCAATATTAGCCATAAGCTCATCCACCCTCCTAGGTGGTCCATCTAATTCCCCATCGTGCGGGAAAGGTTGCGGACGTAATAGCGGTTGCGATTCCTCACCACCGGGTGGATATCCACCGTATTTATTCGAAGTAGTTGTATGCGAAGTACGTTTATATGTGATATTAACATTATTGGGATCGTAAGGTGGTTCGTTTGGCCGTCTAGAGCGAGGCGAATCGTCAGGCCGTCCAGGATAAGGATAGTTCTCGGTCGTGTTCGTTTCGGTTTTGTAAATGACAGTTGTGTTAGGAGGAGCTTGTCTGGGCGGCGGCGCTGCGTAATTGGTAGTATGAGTGTCATGTTTATAAATTACAGTCTTTGAGCCTGGCTCTTGCGGTGGATAACCGTTCGGATAGGGGCTTGTATTCGATGTGGTGTTGTGGGTTTCTTTGACTATATAAACGTCTTTACGTGGTGGGACGTCTTGCTGTCTAATAGGACGACCGTGGTAAGGAGGCTCGTCCGGGTAACCTTCATTGATGTTTCTGGTAGTTGTGGTTTCGTTATAGATGTAGGTTTGTTTGCCAGGTGGGGACGAATCGGGGTAGCCGTGATAACCTGGTTGATAATTACGAGTTGTCGTTGTTTCTTTTAGTATTGTTGTTTCTGCTCCTGGAGGAGGAGTTGGTCGTTGATATGGAGGCACGTTTTGATTGGTTGTGGTGGTTTCTTTATAGATGTTGGTTTTCAGTGTGCGCTGTTCGCTCGGTGGTGGATGGGCTACTGTATTTGTAACATCGCTATTCTCCACTTTACTGTACACAAAGCTTTTACTAGGGGTAGTTTGAGATTGGTTTGGAGAATAGACATATTTTTCAGAATCGGGAGACATTCCAGATGATGGTTTGTAGCCAGTACCGGGAATTTCATAGGTGTAAGTTTTAATGGTTGTGGTCACCTTGGTATTACCAGAGGGAAGAAGATCGGGGTCTAGATTGCTTAGAATTTCAGGGTTTATATCCGGCGTTGTGGTTTCCATTACTTCAACAGGATAAGTTTGAACATTAGTGACTTTCTTTTGTTTTGTTAAAGTGGATGACTGACTATGGGACGGTGATGGAGTGTACCGAATTGGCCTTGTTTCTCCGTATGTACCTACATAAAAATGAAAGGCAATTTAGATCATCACAGTAGAATGCGAATGTTACCTTCATCAATGTATTGAATTTCTCGTGTCACAGAACCTTCCCTATCGGATCTTTCTAATGTTCGTTGCCTAGAAGCAGATCTTGGTGGAGTATCACCGTAATGAAGTTCACGCTCAACTACCTTCCTACCCATCATTACCTTGCTTTTGTTTGTTTCACTAATAAAAAGAAAAATAAATAAAACATCAATAACATTCATCTTGTCCTGTAAACACATTAACCTTCAGTAAATTTGGGCCATATAAAGAAGAACGTGTTCATTACGTTATCACGTGTGTGTTTACGGTTTAATTTTAGAAGTTAATAAAACCAAAAACAGTAATCCGTGATGTCACAGAATCTCTTGCGTGCATTTTCATTTTTCAGTGGACATGTGTGCGTTTGTTTTAAATCGTAAAAAGAATTAAAAAGCTGAAGAGAATTACTTACACCAAGCCTGGATCGACGCCAACGCTATTATTAGCACCTGCAAAATAAACACAAGTCTAAATAGAAGTCTGATTCAGAACAATTAAGTCGAAGGATGCTGTGTGTATCGTTAAGTATAACGATTCTATAAAAAAAGGAAAAACAAAAATATATACAGTTAACAGACTTGAAATTTAAATTAGGATTGTTTTTTCTCTTCCCTTCTTTATAAACACTAATAAAATCAACAAGAAAGAAAAAATATTGCGATTTACGTTTCTAATGTAAAATTAGCTTGACAACACTTTTAATTTAATTTTTCACAGCCAACGTTCATTTTGAGAATCAAGATTGCTATTAAACAACAACACTAACCTCCTTGCTTCACTTGTTTCAAATCATCCAAAAGCGAATCCAACTGATTGATATTGTTCTGCATACGAATCTTCTCTGGAGCAACATCATTTGATGTGCTATACGAATAAGTTTCCTTTTTGACGCTTTTAATACTTCTAGATCCATCGGGGTTCTAAAACAGTTTTCAAACATTGTCATTAATTGCAGACAGTTTAAGGAAATAAACAACAAACTCACAGTGTAGCTGTAAGAATCATCCGATGAATATTCCGTAACTGGATTTGACGCTTTCAGATGTGTTACGCGATTTAAGGAATTGGATCTGCCATGATCCACGTCTCTAGTTACACGGGTTTCTCTGTATGTACTGCTACTGCCACTTCCAGCCGGTTTTGCTACCGAAGACTGAAGGTCTTCTAGAAGATAATCTGAAAAAGAAAGAAATTTGTAACTGTTTTAAACTGTTTTTCAAACTGGCTAATTTAGAATTGCTCTAAACAGAATTAAGACTGCTTTAGACAGTCTTGCTTGGTTTGGGGATTGCTTTGGACCTCTTTAGATAGTTTACGAACCAGCTTAGACAGTCTGGAAACTTCTACGTATAGTTTTGGAACTATCTTGAACAGTCTTGGAATGTTTCCCAGCAGATAACGTCGGTCTTCCTTTTAAGAGCTTGAAGTTTCTTTGAATGAGATTAAAACTGCCTAGACTAGCTTTAGTATTGAGTTATACAGTCTTGGTCAGTTAGACCAAGACCCAGTTAGGCAGTTTCGGAGCCAATTCAGACAGTTTGAAAACTTCTAACTGTCTTGAAGCCTTGGTCGGTTTGGGGATTGCTTTGGATAGACTTGGGACCACTTTGGACAGCTTTGGAACCAGCTCAGACAATCTGAAAGCTTCTTCTTATACTTTCGGAACTGCATTGAAGCCTTGTTCAGTTTGGGGATTGCTTT
Organism: Ignelater luminosus; assembly: GCA_011009095.1. Lineage (NCBI taxonomy): Eukaryota > Metazoa > Arthropoda > Insecta > Coleoptera > Elateridae > Ignelater > Ignelater luminosus. Next base: position 209,775 of record VTPC01000880.1, read on the forward strand.
GGACAGACATGGAACTTCTTTAGACAGTTCTGGTTAGTTTGGTAATTGCCCTGGAGAAACTTGAAAACTCTTTAGACAGTCTTTAGTTCGGGGATTGCTTTGGCCACATTTGAGATTATTTCTAGACAGTCTTGGTCAGTTTGGGAATTGCTTTGACCAGACTTGGGACTTTTTTAGACAGTCTTTGGATCTGCTCAGACAGTTTAGTAACTTCTTCTGATGATTTCGAAACTGTTCTAAACAGTCTTACAAGCTTTCCCCGGTATATAACGTCGGCGTTTCTTTCAAGAGCTTGAATGAGTTTAAAACTGCCTAGAATAGCTTTAGTATTAATTTGGATAGTCTTAGTCAGGTTAAGAATTGCTTTAGGCAGACGCGAATATTATTTAGACAGTTTTGGTTAGTTTGTGGATTTTGGGCAGCCGTGAAACTTCTTTAGACAGATTTGAAACCAGATCAGACAGTTTAGTAACTTCTTCGGGTAGTTTTGAAATTATCTTGACCAGTTTTAGAAGTCTTTCCAACAGATAACGTTTGGGGACGACTTTGGACAGACTTGAGTCTACTTTAGACAGTTTTGGAATCAACTTAGACAGTCCAGAAACTTCTTATGAAATTCTTGGAAGTCTTTTAAACGGCTTTCTTCAACAGACAATATTGAAACTTCTTTTAAGAGGTTGATACTCTTTTTGACAAATTTGGAATTGCCCAGACTAGCCCTTAGACGGTTTTGATCAGTTTGAGAATTGATTTGGACAGACTTGAGCCCCTTTAGACAGTGTTGGAATCAACTTAGACAGCTTGGAAACTTCTTTTGACAATTTCAGAACTGTCCTGAATTGCTTTGAAATTTTCTTGGTAGATAAGGTTGAAGCTTCTTTTGAGAGCTTGATATATCTTTTGACGATTTTGAAATTGCCTAGATTAACCTTGGTGCAGGCTTTAGATGGTTTTGGCCAGTTTAGAGATTGCTTTAAACAGACTTAAGCTTGCCTTAGACATGTTCTGAAACCAGCTCAGACCGTCTAGGAGCTTTTTCAGATAGTCTTGGAAGTGTCCTGAACCGCTTTCAAAGTTTTCTCGACAGATACCGTTAAAATTGCTTTTTAAGATCTTGATGCTTCTTTCAAAGAATCTGAAATTGGTGAAGGCTTTAGACAGTTTTGGTTAGTTTGTGGATTGTTTTGAACAAACGTAAGATTGCCTTTAAACAGTTCTAGAACCAGCTCAGACAGTTTAAGAACTTCTTTCGACAGTCTTGAAACTTTCCTGAACCGTTTTCCCAACAGAAAACTTTGACGCGTTTTCAGAGGGCGTGATACTTCTTTTGATAGCTGTAGAATTGCATAGCTTTGGTGCAGGCTTTAGATAGTCTTGGTCACTTTGGGCAGACTTAAAATTGCTTCAGACAGTTTTGGAAGAAGATCAAGGCAGCTTAGTAACGTTTTCTGGTGGTTAAGAAGCCGCTTTGAACGGTTTTAGAAATCCCCCCAACAGAAAACTCTGAAGCTTCCTTTGGATGGATGAATATGAAATTGCCAGACTAGCTTTGGTGCTGGCTTTAGACAGCCTTGGTTAGTTTGGGCATTGCTTTGGATGATTTTAAACAATTTTCTTTCTTTTTTGAGTCGTCTAGATAACATATCATTCTCGAATTAATTTAAACAGTTTTGGAACTTCTTCGAAACAATTATGAACAGTTTTGGACATACATTTGCAGTTAGCTTGAAGAGTTCAAAATCTAAAGCTAACCAGTTCTGTCTCTGTTGAGAGGTTCAAGAGTGGTACACCTACCGTGAGTGACGAATATTTCTTATTGGGGACATTACGAAAATTGCTTTATTATGTATAAATAGAATTTGGGCATATTTTAGTAGATTCTATTCATATTCTATTCAATTATGTGGGTACACTGTAGTTTTCTGTATCTAGTTGCTTAGGAAACAAAATTTTGAATGAACCGAATTCCCTTTATTTTTTCAACTTCTAGCTGTCTAGATTGATAAACAGAATTTAAAAGAAATCTAAATTTGCGAAGTCCAGAATTTTAAAAACAAAAAAAGAACATTGCTAGCTTACGACTGTCATTGGTTTAAATTCGAAAAAAAAATTCATATAATCGTTTAATTAATATTTCGAGTTCTAATTTGATTACGTTTCATTAAAACTAATCGATGCGTTAACGTGCTCTATTAAAAGCACGAGAAAAACTTGAAAACAATCTTTTTATACATAATCCGTTTAGAATGAATATTTTTGGGTGAAGGCTGACCATGAAAACTTGACAGGTTTGAGGTTCACACTAAAATAACGTAAATGTAAAACTTTTCTGTTTTAAGTGTATTTTGTATGATTTTGTACTTTTGATTATGACTCAAGTAAAACGCATGGTTGTCAAGTGGGCATTTTAAAAATATCATAGTAAAATCTAGAAGCAATAGTTTAAAATAACAATAAAAGAGTTTATGAAGATCAGAGCTTGCTTATGTCTAAAATGACGTTTCGAAAACAAAACAATAGTTTTTCAAAAAAAGTCAAATAATGACATTTCGGTTAAATTTGGACAGTTTTCTCGATAAAAAAATATTATAAGTGGAAGATCTAATTTTAAAAGTGTTAATTTATTTTTTAGTTTCAAATACCAATTAACCTTGACAGTATCCTCTTAAGTTTGCCAAGTGGGTTGGCAAAACTTTTCCCAAAACAATGATTATTATTATCAAAACACACACTAACAACATGTAAGAAATTAAAAATAAACTTGAAGTCTCTTTCCTCAAGCACATCATCATCAGGTAGTACTCACCTAAATTATTGTCGAATTGAGCTAAATCTTGAGCTGACCCACGAAGGGTACCACCGCGTACTGGCGAAACCGTTTTCATTATCTTCGTTTCTTGATACTCTTTCCTTTCCACCTTCGACATTTTCTCAAGCTATCCAAGTCTGTAACAAATCAAAAATCAATCATCAATTCTAGTTCTAGTTGAATTTCGATAAAATTGTTTAAGTTTTCATATCCAAATCTAAATTAAGAAACGGAAAATGGGTTTGGCTTCTGCTGGCGCCTGAGAGATGTTTGTTAATTTAAAGTAACACGCATGTATGTATGTAATATCATAAAGTAGGATTTGGGTCAAATCTGAAATAAACTCATTCAGAATTCTGTTGGATATTTAACTGTTTGCAGAGAACCAACTGAAAAATAAAATGTGCCTTTAAGTACACAATTTGCATGCAGTTATTATGTTGTAGTTATAAAAATAAACCTTAAATACGCATAATAATCACGCACGTGCCTTATAATATGCAAACAATTAAACCCTTTGTTTGGCTTTTCTTATTGTCTCTCCGGGTGTAGGATACCATCATCGATAATTTTAAACGGAAGTTGTCTATATGAAAACTTATTTTTGCCTGTGTTTGGTTCATATTTTTTTTCTCACAAACACAAAGTGAAAATCCACCAACGTCGCATTCTTTTCAAAAACGTAAGCGGCAACATGGTTAGGGTATTTTCAAGAGAGAGTAAGAAAAGATAGGTTAGGTTTTAAGAACTTGTCTTGTCATCAATTCCATAACCTCAATTTTTATAATAAATATTTATTTTTAGTGAAGTGCTATAAAATTATAATAATAAACAATACGATACAATTGTTGGTGCCACTTAAATGCAAACAGAAGTTTTATAAATTTCTTGAAAATAGGCAATTAATGAAAAGTTGGTCGATAGCTATTAAATGTGTTAAGTTTAAGAAAAAGCCTACTCTAATGTGTTCCAAATATTTTCAAGAATCAGATTATACTTTAGCAAGTTTAGGTAGATAAACACCCATATAAAATATAGCAACACTTTGTATAATTTATTTTGTTTACAGGTCAGTGAAAAATCTTAAATTACAAGACGCTGGTTTCAAGTTTAAATTTTCTCATGATAAATGTTTTGCTTGCTTTTATGATAGGATTCTTACTACGATGAATTGGAAATTGGTGCAGTCAATTTTTTCATCGTATTTACCACCGCTTACAATTTTACAATGTTAATTGTAGTGTAATTGCTTCCAAAATGTTCTAGAAAAAATTCAAAAAGGTCATGAGAAAACCTAAGTGAGCATCAGATAATAAATTAGAAGAGAAGTTGAGACCTCTTAAAGCTCAAAGAAGTCCGAACGAGAGTTTTTCCTTTTTAAAGCACTACATAATATTTGTACCATCGGTGAAATGTGAAGTTTTATTCCCGATACTGTACTTAATAAATTAAATAGAAGAATTTTGGAATTCCAATATTATGCTCTGATATAATGCTCACCTTGTATAGGGGTTTATGTAAATTAATGTTTTTCTTGTTCAAGTTTCAATCTAAAAATGTAGAAAAGATGGTTTAGGTATAGGTTAAGTACTCTACGTAACGCATTAATTATATTTCTTACCTTCTTTCTAAAGCAATCTTAAAGATCTTTTAAGTTACTTTTCAATTTTGTAAAACATTAATTATGTTATTACACAGGTGGTAAAATAAGAATATAAAATTAACAGTTGGAATTAACCTATTTACAATGCAAAGTAAAAGCGAGGTTATGTTTCCATGCTAAACTTCAATCATTTCATCAGCCTTCTGGCAACGGGGGCAATGGAAATATGTTTATAAACAAAAAATTAAAACTCAGTTTCAAATTTAAGACCATTTAAGGTTATTCAAGAAATTTACCTTGACAGATAATAGATGTTTAAATAAAGAATAACAGTAGTTTTGAAGGTTATAGTTATCTGTCATTGCGGGAAAACAGTACTGCCAACACAATTTTAATTCTTCTGCTAGCTTAAATAAAACAAAACAAAATATAACTGTGCGGATTATTTTTAAAAAACTACATCAACTTTAAATTTAAATTGCAAATCATTTCCTTTTAGAAATAATCGTTTGCAGATTGAAATTTTATTTATGATTATTTGCAATGAAAATGTCACCTAAAAATACGTTTTTCTATTAGGAGAAATGCGGAATAATAAAAATAAACCAGTTGCAAATCCTGAAAATGAGTCTTCTGTAAATCTTGGAGATTTTAAAAACTCCAATTTTACTAGAAAATGACGCATTCTACATAAAAAATGCAACAGTAACTTTCTTTGTCAAATCGATTGTTAGTTCGTAGCGTAAGAATTTTCTTTAGAATAGGGGATTAGCCCCCCCCTCCCTGAAATTCCCCACCTCTGATGAAGATATCTACATAGAATAGTAGACACCTAAGAGTAACAAACATGTAGAACATTTCGTTTCACCTTGTTCTTGAAATATTGCAAAACAAGGATTTTTAAATAAAACTTTGACATCCTGTATCTCAGAAACTGCGCCTTTCCAGACACATGTTTGTAAAAATTCTTTTACTTACTTTCATAAGCACTACACGCCCTTAAGAGTTTTCGACATTATTTTTCTAGCACCCTGTAGAATCGGATAACGCGCTATATATATTTCAATAGTAAATTTTGAATGTCCAATTATTTGCTACCCTAACTGCTTCAGAGCAAAAGTGTAAAGAGGTTTTTTTTATAAAGAAAAAGGTACTGCATCTGCTTTTATGCTTTTTTATTCGCCTCTGCTTATTTGGATGACAATCGGGCCAGTCGAAAGCCGGTTCCTAGCGGCTTTTCATTAATCACTCAATAGGAAAAGTTTTGTAACTTTTTGAAAACTAAAAATCGGAATAACTCGAGAACGGTTGTACCAATTTTGACCAAACTTGAAGTTTTTTCTTTAACTGCCCTATGCATGCGGTGACGCCTAACGACGGAAATTGGCTAACTCGGTTGGAACCTTATGGGCAGGCCTAGCGATCTGTGTCATTTAGAATAACAAAAAAACGTAATTCTCCTTCTTTTGGACCTTTTTGGGGCAGTTAGCGAAACGTAGTGGCAACACTCTGATGCGCCATAGGACGGGAAACAAAAAAAGTTCGATGCACTTTCTGCCTAGAAGGTCATCTTCTATAGGTCGAAAACGCGAAAGACTGAAGACTTTGCAAACACGGCCTTGGAAAAGAAGAAAAGGCAAAAATACGTATAAAGTGTAATACGCCCTTTTCTCGAAAATCGGATTTGATGGTACAAAGCGGAAAAGTGAGATGCCCATAGGTATGCGGTAGGGTAGTCACTGGAAGTGTTGCGGGGGAGATATTTTATTCTTATGATAAGGGCGATACAAGAGTTATCGCAGGCATAGCACGCGTATAAGAAGGCCATATGGGCCGACCGCCGATTTTTCTAAAACTAAAAGAAATAAATTAAAATGTCTAGCTTTACACCAATCAAATATGCATTGGAATAATTAAAATTAGATATTTTAATTTGTTAATTCTTCTAGTTTTAGAAAAGGAAAATAAAAAGCGACGTGTACAGATGCAGTATTTTTTTCTCTATAAAAAGCATCTGTACACTAGTGCTCTAAAAAAATTAGGGGAGTAAATAATTCGACATTAAAAATTTACTACTGAAATCTGTATGGTGCCTTATTCGATTCTACACCCGGTATACGCTGCGTAAATATATTATAAAAAATAAAATGCAAGTATAAAATTTTATTCAACATTTTAAAATCAAATTAATTTTTTGTTAAGAACCATTCTAATGATAGTTTATAACTACTCCAGTGAAACAACTCAAAATTTAAGCTAATCGTGCGCAAATACATTTTAACCTTATAACACCGTCAGACGTGTAGTAGTCACTTACTAGATTTTTAAATAATAGGTGCGTTCGTTTATGTTGTTCTTAAAAGTCGGAGTGCTCCGCTTGTTGTAAAAGCCGTTCGTTTTTTGCGATCGAGTTAACAGAGTGCGCTATTGTAGCGTTCGTTTTTTACAGGACGGAGTGAAAGGTACAAACTCTTAATGCACCAACTGAAAAGGTTGTCCGTTAGGAGTTTATGGAAGCACAAGCGGAGTTGTCAAATTTGCAAACATCTAGCACAATTTCTTCCTCACTTTTTTTAAATGTTGTTTAATTTCTTTACAATAATTTTGAAAATTCCATACACCCGAATTCATTTGAGTAATAAGTTTGTAGACAAATGTGAGAAAAACATGTATAAATTAATATGTGGACAAATCTTACTTTAATTTGGCAATCTTGCCCAGAAGAAACAGAAAACAAAATACCTATTATAACTCCAATTCTCAATTGTTACAACTGTGTTAATTAAACAAATATACCTACTTTAGTTTTGTAACAAAGCAGTCTAATTGGAATTTAAATTAATTAAGATTATTGTTGAGGTTACGTCTACAACTTTGTTTGTTTACGTTCTACGACTCCAGATCATGCACCGTTTCGTTCATTTATTCCGCTAAACTCTGTTCACTCCATGTATCACGTGATCAATTGCGCCGCTCGCAACGCTCCAATTCCGTAACAGAAAACTGAACGCAACAATAATAAATAACAGTAGTTTTTAAGGTTATAGTTAGCTGTCAGTGCGGAGAAACAGTACTGTCAACACACTATTAATTCTTCTGCCAACTTAAATAAAAATAAAACAAAATATAACTGTACGGATTATTTTTAAAAAACTGCATCAACTTTAAATTTAAATTGCAAATCATTTCTTTTTGCAGATTGGAATTTTATTTATTATTATTTGCAAAGAGAGTTCAATGCAACGTAAAGTTAAATGTTACCTAAAAATACGTTTTTCTATAAACGCAAGAATTTAGGAGGAACGCGGAATAATAAAAATAAACCACTTTGTGCTTGTAAGTCTTTTATTTACAAAAACAGGATTTTTTAAAGATTAGTACATCGACTGCATGACAGTAAAAGCAAAATTAAAACGCAGTTATCTTTTTTTTTGTACATTGACTTTATCTGCTAAAATTTTATACTAATTATTGCGCGGTCAGTAATGTCAAACTTGCGCAATTTTCTTATTTTGTAATAATTTAAAATAAAATTACCGCTTATCTAAGAAATTTTTAATTTAAATTAAGGGAAATCATTTAATTTTCTTCTCTTAAATTTATTATTAATTTAAATCCAAGAAATTATTTATTTCCGCAGCTTGCTGTATTTTTAATAATAAACTCAAGTTAATCGATTCTATGGCTAGTCTTAATATGACGGGAGCAGATAAAAGTAACATAAAACAAAAAAAAAGAAAATCACAAATATTTTAGGTTAAGGTTATAAAAATGACCATTATATACACAACACATACACGTAGAAATAAAATGCCCTTGACAAGAGTTAGAAAAACCTTGACTTACATCATTTTAAGTCTATTACAAGTAGTGATTTTCGCGAATTAAAATTCTTATGGTCTATTATTAAAATCTCCGTCTGTCTGAAATTTAAATTTCACAAACCTAGACGCAACCAAGAATTAAATAATTCAAATTCTTTCACTCGATTTAATTCAATAATCTTCATTGGAAGCACTTGCTACGTTTATTATTACTGCTGCAATTCAATTATAACGAATGCCACTTTTTAAGTTTTAATTTATAAGGTCAAATTTCAATTCAGGATGAGCGCATAATAATGATGATACAATTGTATACGAGGTGCTATCGCCTTCCTGATGATTATTAATGGTTATTTATGTGCATATCTTGTTATCATCGCGTGGTTGTTATACTAATTGTTATGTTTTTTTAGCGAACTTCCAATTTCACGTTTCACGCAAAGCAAGAAAAAAAATTAAAACGATAAGATTATGAAGTAATATCCACAATATCCACATTTGAGTACTATGATCTGTTAATTTTCTCAGGAAAATGAAATATCTCTTGGAATTTCTTAGAACAGTTTAACCTCACATTATTGTGTTTATCCGCAATGATTGTCAATTGTTTACTTTTGTGGTTAACTAGCTGGTAACTATTACTAACATAGTAATAATTAATTATAAGTAAAGGAAATATAGGCTAAAACCTATTTTTAACTTCCAGCTGGTTACATAAACATATAAACATTTCCTTTTGAAGAAAATAAATTTGTCATTTAATACTGGTAACGCTAAAATCGATTGTTATTCGCGTGATATCTGACACAATACAGCAATATTGTTATTCAGAAAGCATCTGTCAACTTGACAGTTTTTTTAAATAATTGAAAAACAGGATTACAAACTTAAACAATAAAAATGTAGTGCCAAAATTGAAAAATCAATAAATCAATTAGAAAAAATCCATTAAAAAAGCGATCAAAGCACCAGACACAATTTCATTTTTTTCCTCTCTCATACAAACAGAAATCAAGTTGGGCGCGGTTTTAAAAAATCTAAAAATAGCAAACAGAGAGAGGAATCAGATAAAGCCCTCTTTCTTTATAATAATGATGATGTCTCATGCTGAAGCCAAAATTAGTTTTGACGTTTAAAATTAGTAGGTTAGTAAGCCTGTATTTTTTAATTACCGAACTATTTTATTGGACAAAAACAATTTCCTCCGAGAATGTACACTACTGAAATGTTTACAAGACAAACGGGATATCCGGGCAAATAAACAATTATTTTAAAATAGCCCATACTTTTAGCTTTTAACTTTTAACACCTTTATACATAAATAAATAAAAATTTTTTTGTATAGCGAAACAGGAATTTTTTTATCCAAAAGAAAAATTTCTCTCCATTTAAATGTCATCCTGAAATCCGTCACGTGCGAACGAAAGAAATTTTCGCAGAAAAAATTCAAGTGCCACCATGTGGTCAAGAACCTACGTGGTGTTGCAAATGCATCAGAACTAAAAGAGTGACCTCACCAAATATAGTAACCGCGATGTTGCTTAGCAGCAAAACACTCTGAAGGCCACCCACTCTTTTTCTTTAAGAAAACTGCAGACGGTTTCCTGCAAGGTTCTAGATTGGTATTTTTAAATTCTAAAAAACCCAGATACATTTTTATTATCATTAGAAATATTAATCTTTGGGATTAAGAAAATGAATAATGTCGCGTCTTCTTAGAAAAAACAAAAAATTAATTTTTTCAATTTTATTGTTTCATGGCTACTGTCTACTTCTATGTTATACGGCGTTACGTTTGAAATGTCCTTGCTTATAGTTTTAGAAATCCATTTACTACAACCTGTTTAGAATAAACGGACGGTTTTCATTATTTTATTGAACATTGACTGATACATTTGATCCTAAGAAATTTTTTTATTTTTTAAAAATTAAAGATTTATAACACATGATTAACAAGGTCAATTGTTTTTAAGCGATAGCTATTTTGCACGGATTACTCAATTTCTCATTTTCTTATCTAGCAAACCATAAAAATAAGCACGGAATTTAACTACAAGTTGTAAAAGCTTCTCTGTTGTTTATTCGCTTTATATAGCAGATATATCTCGATATGACAAATTCGATTTTTGATTGGTTACTATAAATAATAAAAGCGAGATTGCTGTATTTCTAAATTTTGTTTTGTCCTGAATTACTTTGATGAAATGTCGAACACATCAGGGTGGGCTTCAGAATTTAAAGCGACTCAGTTTTTTAAATTGAAAATAAAGCTCGACTTTTAATCACTACAGCTAGCTTGTCAGAGAGCGCCGTTCGACCCTGGGCCAACGAAAGTTGTATTTAGCTTTCTTAGATGTGTATTGTATAATGCAAGACGCAGACAACGCATTTTCTGACAAAATGTTTAAGTAAAGAAACCTCGCAAAATTAGGTTGAGACAATTCGTTTGCTTCAACAAGTAGGTAGAAGGGAAAACCCGACAGGGCCAGCGCTTCAGATCTTTGCACTCTCTCATATTTCATATGTGACAAGCGTATCAGCGCACAGCCCGATCCGTGTTTGTCTTTAAGTCATTGAAGAAGTTTAATTAGGGGTAAAGCCCGACTTTGGGTCACTACAGCTGGCTTGTTGGAGGGCGCCGTCCGATCTTGAGCCAACGGAAGCTGTATCTAGCTCATTTAGATGTGTAATGGAAGACGCGGCCAATACGTTTTCGGACAAACAGTTTAAGCAAAGAAACCTCACGAAATTAGGTTGAGACAATGCGTTTGCTTCAACACGTTTAAAGAAAGCTTAACTAGATAGCAAAAAAAAACTGTTAGAAAACGGGAAAACCCGACAAGACCAGCACTTCAGATCTTTGCGCTTTCCTGTTTCATATGTGACAATCATGGTAAGGCGCCGTGTTTGTTTTTAACTAACTGAAGAGGTTTGATGAGGGGCAAAGCTTGACTGTGGGATACCACAGATGATCGCCCTGTCTGTATTGATATCTAGTTTTCTTAAGAAGGCTAATGGAGGACGAAGCCAGGCCTTGTGCCACCGGAGGTGATCCGTTAAGATTCGCAACCCGACGCTTGTTAGTGTTCTTCCTTGAAATGGGTAATCTGAGACTCACCCCATCCGTTGTCGTTTCTAGCTGCTTAACGTTATAGGAGAACGCAGTTCTACCCGTTTTCATTATTAGCTCCCTGAAAAGAGTTAATGGAGAGTGCAGCCCGATCTTGATCCATCGGAGGTGGCCTGTTCAGTTGCACAACCCGACAGGTGTTCGGGTTCTTTCTTAAAATGGATACTGGAAGACACGCCCAGCCTGTTTTCGTTTTCAGCTCCCCGAAGAGAGTTAATGGAGGGCGCAAGTCGACTCGTGTTTGTTTTTAGTCCCTTGCAAAAAGCTAATGGAGGATGAAACTCGACTCGTTTTTGTTCTTAGTTCCTTGAAGAATGTTAATGGAGGGCGCACTCTGGCCCGATTTTGTATTTAGGTCCTTGAAGAGCGTCCCTAGAGGGCACAGTCCTGCACGATTTTAACTCCATGAAAAAGTTTGATAGAAGACGCACCCTGGCCTTGGGCCACTGCAGATGGCCTGTTAGAGAGTGTAACCTGACTGGATTTTGTTCTTGAAAACGGTTGATGGAGGACGTTTTCGTTTTAGCTTCCTAAAGAAGATTAATGAAGAGCGCAGCCTGGTCCTAGGCTACTGTAGGTGACCTGTCAAAGGACATAGCCCGACCCGTTTTTGTTTTTAACTCTGTAAAGAAGGTTAAAAAAGGGCGCAGCTCAATCTTAGGCCACAGCAGGCGGGCTCTTAGTAAAACCTTTTAAAAAAAGGTTAAGGAGGGCGCACCCCGATCTTTCTCAGATAAAAACTTTAAGTGAAGAGACCTCACAAAATCAGATTGAGACAATTAATAATCATCTCGATCTCGACAAGACGCTATCCGCCTCGCTTACTTCAAGAAATAGACAAAAAAGAACGTTTAACTAGATAATTCAGAAAAAAATAGTTTAAAGACGAAAAAACCCGACAGGGACAACTTCAGAACTTATTACAACGCCCAGAGGCAAACTAAGATTTTGCACCATTCTATTTCGTAGTGGGGCCCCAGCCTCGGGCCCCCAACTTGAATCACTGCAGGGCGTAAGACGAGTAGTTTTCGTTCTTAGCTTCTTGATGGATGGTGCGGTCCTATCCGTTTTCGTTTCTAGTTTCCTGAAGGAAGTTAACGGAGGACGCAACTCGACCTTAGGCGATCGCAGGTGATCTGTTAGAGGACGTACCTCCACCCATTTTTAGATAATAAGTCTACGTAAAGAAACCTCACAAAATCAGTAAAAGGAGTAATGTAGGACGTATCCAATCCGTTTTCAGACGTGAGTGACTCCGATGAGTATTCTCCGAAGGCTTTACACTCACACATATTGGGTGGAACCTTGGTGGTTACTATCAACCCAATGGTTGCGAGGTCCTGAGATTTTTCACGCGGCAAAGAAATCTGGAAAAATGTAAAGCAGTGGGTCCCGTGTGACTGCGAGGAGTTGCACGTTAAAAATATCTACCGGGGTTGGAAAACCTCGGGTTCGGCTAAATTGTAGTTGGCTGCGAAAACAACAAACAACAAAATGCGATCATTAAAATTTCGTTCCAAATAGACTGTGGAATTTCTCCGCAGGGCATAGCGTAGACATAACACATACCAACACATAACCTATAAACTGATGATTTCTAATTGTTTCTAATGAAAACTGTCAAATTGACACATAATAAGCTAAACCTCCCAGGAACTGAGATTTTAATGATCGTTTGTTATAAATTATAATATTAAAAGCAAAGAGGACGTGCCTCTCTTTTTTTTACATGTAGGTAAGGATTCATCTGTGTTTAACCAACGGGCATTATGCAGCCATTTCGAAACAATCGAGCGCATAGTTTTGTTTTTTGTGAATTTTTTGCTTTTAAATGGAACGCTTCCTGTTTTGTTTCTTCTTTTTGTAAGGGGGAAGAAAGAGAGAGAGAGAAAGAAAAAGAAAAAGAAAGAGAGGGTGTGGGAGAGGGAGAGGGAGGGGGGGGATAGAAAGAGGGAGGGAGGGAAGGAGGGAGGGGGGGATAGAAACAGGGAAATAGAGAGAGAGAGAGAGAGAGAGAGAAATTGTTTTATCTTCGGAACGGATCTTCAAACTTTTTTCGTTTAGCACCTTTGGTCGAGGAGAGGGTGAGTGTCCGAACTGCAGGCTGATGGCCTTTTTTTCTTTAGAGATATTCCGTATCTCGGAAACAACAAGTTCTATCGAGATGGAACTTTGATTATTAGGTACGGTGGGCAAGCGACTTTTAAACGATCCAGCACCACCGATCGTGTTTTGTTTTTTTCTCAGATATACCGTATCGTGGAAACGGCTGGTCGTATCGACTTGAGACTTTCATGATCAGGCGAAGTGAAGGAACTACGTTTGAACGATTCAGGCGCCACCGATCGTCTTTTGTTTTTATTGGGACTTTCATGGTCAGGCAAGGCAGAGGAACGATTTTTGAATTTTCTTAGTTAAGTCTTTATTAAGCACTGTTTCTCGTCTACTTGTTGAAGTAAATGAGACCGATAACATCTTGTTGGGTTTCTTTACTTGTCTCAACCTGATTTTGTGAGGTTTCTTTACTTAAACTAATTGATTAAGTTATTATTGACATAAAAAAACCATTAACGGTTTCCGTGATTTTTTTATTTTAATATAATCTCGTTTGTGAAAGCTTTAAAGGTTTTTTAAAATTATATAATGGCCAGCAAATCTTTCTAAAATGATTTCACAGTTTAAGATAACCCCACTCTGCATGCGTAACAGATGTAGAAAGTTCAGAAAAAAATAAACGTGATTGCAAGTGACTAATTCTACGTCACCGGCTGTTTAGCTTGTATCAGGTATGACGTCACTGGGGAAAAGATGACGAAGTTTACAGTTTGAAGATTAAAGATGTCTAAATAAGAAGCACACCATATTAAGTATCCATTTGATTACATTTTACGTTTTCAATAGAATTTGTGTGTGTTCAAATATTTATGAATGAAAATCATTTTGCGTGACACATTCCAATGTGCGGTGCCCACGTGAAAATACATGCATACGAATTACTTTACTGTAAAAAGAAGTAGAACGGCGAGGTATTTCTTAAAAAATGTCATATATGACATCATTCTATATTTCTTTTTTTTTCTTCCAAGATATTATTATTATAACAGCATCCCACGTAGGTATCACTTCATAATCAGTTCGTTAACGAACACGCGAACCTATTTTGGAGGTGCCCACAACATTATGTATATGTTCACAGACATTCACGTGTGTGTTTTGTTTTTAATCCATAATAATATGTGTACTAGATTTTGATAATTAACAATCTTAATTATTATTAATTAATAGTTAATAATTTGGGTTTTTCTCAAAAATAAATATCGTTTGAGTAATTTCCCATTTTTTAAGTTCAAATGAACCAAACAACATTTTCTCGTATAAATAAGTAAACCGACAAGTTTTTTTTTTATTTCTGCATTTCATTAGCATAATATTGAAAGGATGATGTAATCGCCATTTATATAAATTTCTAAGTCTAGAGAAATATAACAAGAAGACGTCTCATTTCTTGTTTATGTACAATAATTTTTAAAAATCAAGTTTATTTGCAATTTAATTACATAATATCACGCCGCATTGTTATTTGCTTTCTTCAAGGTAATATTCATAAAAATATAACAAACATTTATGTTATGATTGCTTTTTAAAAAGCTAGTAATAACAATAATAATAATAGGAAAGAATACAGTAGTGTAGGTAGAAAAAAATCAAATAAATTAATAAATTATAGTGTTGCCAGTTTGCTATTTGTAGCAATTGCGCTATTATAAAAGGTTTTAACAGACGTATCTGTCTTTCTCTGTTTTATAGTTGCGTTGCATTCCATTGTTTTATAAGAAAAAAAAGTGCACGTTGGCGTCTGTTAAAAAATAAATGAAGAGCAAATCTAGGTTAGGATAATATCAAAAATAAGATTGATAAAATTGACTTTTAACTTTTCTAAAAAAAAATCGTAACGTCGTGTATTAAGTGCTATTTGCATAATGTACTAAACCAACGCGACCACTTTCGCTTTTATACACAGCCTTAAGAATGCATTTTAATTAGATTCAAAAACGATTTTTTCAGTTTACATTTTTTTTGGATTTTTAGGACAAAAATACTGATTTAAATTGTATATAAATAAATAATTTCATTGAAAATCTCACTGAAAATTAACTTACCGGCAATCGTGAATTTTGAATTAGACGAACAAAAAGTTGCGGGAGAAACAGTTGATTTATAAATCCGGTAATGACCACTCACACATATACACACATTCACAGCACACTAATCCCTAATCTGTTAAAAGCTTGTTGTTCATGTGCTATTCTGAGAGAGCGACTTGGCTTTGGATATTGTTCAAATGTAAGCGCGTAGGTTTATTTATTTAAAAAAGCGCGTGCGCGTCGTCGGCCAGATTTTCCCGGTGTAGGTGTTTCGTTAATTAGCGATTCGTGAAAAACGAAACGAAAAAAATTGAATTTGAATTTCTGATCGGGTTGCTTGATATTTAAGTCGTTTTTGTTTTAGCTTTCTATTTTTTTCTGATTATTTTATTTTGATTTTTTTTAAATCAATAAAGATAGAGAAAAATAAAATTTCTGCAAGATTTAATAAAAGAAAAAATTCTAAGTAAAATTAATTAAATTCTGATAGTGGTGCCATCTGATTATTAATGGGAATAGATGTTGTAAAATCTATTCGTTCACTACCTTATCAACATCTTAAACGTCTTTATAGGTATAGAGGTCGCTCTTTCTCTCGTAATTAATATTAATTCCGAGACTCTATATAAAGATTTTCGAAAATATTTCGAGTTGTCATCATGTAGGGTTAATTACTAATCCATACTTGATAACATATGATGAGTTTGGGATATGAATTTTTATGATTATCCTTCACGCATGTTGTGGTTAATGCAACGAGCTGCAACATCGCATTATCTGATGTTATTGTCAATGATGACCATTTTTTCATAATTAAAAACAAAAGTATATATCAAAAGAAAGTGAATAATTGTGGGATCACCAAATTTTTCTAATAAAGTAATAAAACTAATAACGGAATTGCTACAACTCTCTATTTTGCTAATTATTACCTATCTATATAATATTTTAATCCATCTCGCACAATTCAGCTTTCATGAGGTGTTTTGTTCCATCACAGCTTAGAGTAACAGTAAGCAGCAGCATGTGCATGTATCATCCTGATACCAGTGGGCAGAACTATCTGAAATATTAGATCACAAGTTCTATTGCATGGGATTAATAAGATTAATTGTAACTGTTCGCAACTATTTTATACAAACTGTCTTGCATCTATATCCTAATTTCTACTATAATGAATATTATTCAAACTTTCAACTAACTACAAGAACGTTCTAGTTGGAAATATGTACAAACAGATGCTGGCCCAAAGAAGTATTAATGTAAACCACTAATTGCAATTTTAAATTAGTGGGTAGATGTAAAATAAAATACCATACTTTAAACTTAACTATGCTCCATAGAAATTATCATTTTATAGTTTTGATTCAGTACACTCAATTAGATTAGTTAGTTGTATTTTAAATTCTCAATAACCACACGCAGTTATTGATTTTGTAGATCAAAGAACTAAAAAGGTGTTCCTTTCAAATCCAATACTGAGGAAATAACACTTCAAATATCATTACTTCTAAGCACAGAATACTTCTAAATAAGCTTCTTCTAACAATTCTAACATGTTATGTTCATTATTCATTACTAGCTGGTAGTAGCATTTACTATCAACATGTAATAAACAACAGGCTGGTAGACTTCTATTAGAAAATCTGGAAAAACTAAAAGAAAATGTTAAAAATTCCTTAATCTTGAAATGTGAAAAAGATGTTAGCTTACATACCATTTGCGATTTTGAGACCAGTTTCTGTAATCTTACCTTAAATCTCTCTATTATTGATGATAATCAATCTAAGAATTACTTAAAAAGGACGATAATTAGGATATGAGCAAAAAGTTATTCATATTCTTTAATATTTTCGTTTATTCAGTTAACTTTAAAATTGACAGATCAACAATTCAACATGACATTTAGTGATACAGTGTCACCAACAGCGTTGCCAACTAGAATTAAGCAAAATTCTCAATTTAACACATTATCACCAGGATTCTCCAAATTTATTATTATTCAAAGAAATTCGAAATACAGAAATGAAACAAAAATAGGAACAGTAATACAAACACTAAAAAATTTCGTAACATAACAAATATTTTTCTAAAATAAGACATCGAACAAAAACACAATAATACCAAAATTCTTTGATAAAACAAAAAACTTTTCTAATAAAAAATATAGTTTCAATTAAGAAAAGTCAAGATTTGATTTTAAAAAATGCAATTCATATCTAATAAGTAATAAAATACAGCGTAAAGTTGTTAAAACTTGCAAATGTGCAACAAAACGTACTTTAATTAAAACGTATTGTGAGGTGATATTCATTGTGAACCCTCCCAAATTACTTTCGTGCGACATGAATGTGAACTGCACATTACATTAACCATAACCTATTTTTAGGTTAAAAGCATTAAGAGACTGTTAAATTGTAAAAAATAACACATTAAAACAGCAGGACTATTTGTTTAATAAGAAATGTTACAATAATTCCTCGAAATGTCCTCAGCCACGTTCTAAACAATATGCCAAACGAGTATAAATTTATTTATTAAAAAATTAGGACCTAATTCACTACAGGCCATGAGCATACGATTAAATTCTTAAAGCTTCTGCATTTTTAAGATAGTCCCGAAGAAAGAAATGATATTATTTTAATGAAATTATTATAGATTTATTATACGCTAATTACTGTAAAGATTTAAAAGAAAACTGGTTAATAACATAACCTTAATTTATAAAAATAGTTTTGTCACTGATCACAGCGAAAAAAAGCACTTAACCAATTATACTAATAAATGCACCAAAACGTTATTAACAAATTTCAAGCACAATAACAAATCCGACTACCAAAGTTATTTCCTAAAAATAACTGTCAAATAGTACATTTAGCACTCTTAACCTTACAGTTTCAATGTATGACATTTCCTAAGTTTATTTATATGAATTTAAACCAGGGACTAGAACCGGAACCCAAAAGAACCGGAATCGGTACCGGAACTGGTTGAA
The DNA here is from genome assembly GCA_011009095.1 of Ignelater luminosus. NCBI lineage: Eukaryota > Metazoa > Arthropoda > Insecta > Coleoptera > Elateridae > Ignelater > Ignelater luminosus. Next base: position 228,281 of record VTPC01000880.1, read on the forward strand.
TTTAACGGAACCGGAACCGGAATCGAAACCTTTATTGTGGTCACTGTCAAATTTAGAACCGGAACCGGAACCCTTTCAATTTGCAGTAGGAACCGATTCTTTTCGGTTCCAAGACTCATTGTTTCATTCCTTTATAAAATTTGCTATTTGGTGTTTGCGGTGTAGTAGTCACTACTTAGTGATGTACTATTTTACCTACATTGGCTACGAATGCACTGATTAATCTTGTGTTACACCGTTACACCTTACACTAGACCAACTTAATTGACCAGCACAGCAGAATAAACAAAGCTAACAAGATAACAACTGCTTCATGTTCATTAGAACTTGGAAGTTACTGCAAGTTATTTCATTTAGAGGCTATACATTACTAGTTATTCGCTAAAAACGCACTGATAAATTGTATATGTTCCAGATTGATTACTTTTCTTAAATATTGTTGAGGTTTATAAATTTTAGCCTTTTTTTTGCAAATCTGATGATTCAGTTAAATTTATTGCATTAATTGTCACATGTTCTCGGTGATATCCGACATCATGCACAAGTTTTGAATTTGAACAATCTTATTTGATAATTATTGAAAGTCCAATTTTCCCCCTTTGTAGCATTTTGCTTGCTTGGTATTAATTTTGCATTACTGTCTTCAAGTTTAGAAGTAACTATAAAACAAAACGGAAAACACCAAAATCTTGAACATAATAAGTGAGACAATGATTATCCTATTTAAAGATTGCACCTAACGTTGAAATTGGTGACTGTTGCAGCAAACATTTGAATTATGTATGTAATCTTGGTACTCCAATGTATAATAATCTGTTTTAATATATGCTAAAAGAGTCGCGAAATTTTATTTTAGCAATTAAACATGTTTTTTTATTTGAACCCTTACGGAACCCAAAAAAATTCTGGAACCAGAACCGGAACCTAAACCTATATTTCTAAAATAAGTAGAACCGAAACCGGAACCGGAACCCTTATTTCAAAAGGGTTCTAGTCCCTGATTTAAACACTCATTTCGTTTCAATGTTTTAATTTAATTTACAATAAATGTTGAATCTGTCTTCCTTCCTGCTCAATACATTTAAAAATTCATTGTCGTAGACCATTATTACATTTTGTAAGAGGATGGGGTTATTAATTTCTGCACATTTGTCTGTAATACGTTGCCGTAGATCTTCCAGATTTTTAACTGATTGTGAATACATCGAGTTCTTTCGATAGGATCACAAAAAAAATCACATGGAGTTAAATCACACGATCTCAGAAGCCAAGTGTTTTGGGCTTATTTATGCCCTCATCAAAGAACCGCCTTAAGAGATTCAAGGTTTCTGCAGTACATTTTGTTGAATATAACCCTGATGTAGTTCATCAGCGTGTAATTTTCCTATGAACGGATGTAAAATTTTATTACGATGTCATTTTGCATTTGCAAGTACCTAACAAATATTTCTGCAAAGCAGTGGATTGTACAAGATAAAGGTTTTGCCTTATCCCTCTATAAAAGGGGTCCTTGCTTATATAAACATTTGTTAAATTTTTTTGAATTGCCTGCTGTTAGGTTATTAAAATCCATGTTGTCTGAAAGTCGATTGGATACTGGAGTTAATGAAAGAATTTTACAGCATTTAAAACATAAAATTTAAAGAGACACATGATGATTCATACTGGTGAGAAGCCTTTTGCGTGTAAAATATGCAACTATAAGTTTAGAGAAAGTGGTCATTTGAAGAAACATATGTTGACTCATAGCGGTGAAAACCTGCTCAAGTGTGAATTGTGCAGTGATCAGTGTAGCGCAAAAGGCAGTTTAAAAAAGCACGTGAATTTTGTACAGAGTGATGAAAAATGCGATAATAGATGTGCAACATTAATCAATTTAGAAAGTCACATTTTGATTCATGATGATAAACCTTTTATTGTTAATACTTTCCTATAATAAACGAAAATTGAAATTTGTATGGAGATGTTATTCATTTATTATTATTGATTATTGCTATAGCGATAAGTAAAGCTTGTTCAATAAAGAAAGAATCTCAGGTAGGCCATGAGATTTGTAATGTTATTTCAAAATTCGCACTAAATTCGCCCCTGTCTTTCAATTTCGTTCAGATATTTGTTTTTCTGACGCGTAATATTTAAATTATTTCATTCTATGAACGGATGTTTGCTAAAATTTTATTTTAAAGAACTGATAACTTTGTGGTCTCGACTTCTGGGCTCCAGCGGACGTGCCTTTTGTTATTTTTCCAATATCAAGATCCAGACGTAAATAAAAGATTCCTGGAATCTTAGTCGCGAATGCTGGAGTCACACGGTCTTTGTTAAGTCAGGTTCAGGCTGAAAATCTAAGGAGTGGAATTTTTCATTGCCTCATAAGAATACTAGCTAGAAACTCAAAGGACCTCCAGATTTAGAGTAAGGAATACTTGTTTATGTTACATACATTTGTTTGTATTTTCATGTTGTTTTGTTTAAAAGCTTTGAGTATTTAACGTTAATATTTGGTTTATTTTAATGTTAGAAAAGTATCTTTATAGTGTATTCTTTCCGGAAAAATCTAGGGAAAAAACAATAGGTAGTTTAAATTCTATAGTAATCTTTTGAACGTTTTCTTTTTGTTTGAAGTAATACAGGTTCATATGTTCTAAATATATTAATAGTTTTAAATCATGTTCAATTTTGTTTGTTTAGAGGGGTTTAATACAATAAGTATTTTGCGATTTAATGATTTCTAAACGCATTTATTTGACGGGTCCTTCAGACCTAATTTTTATGTAGTAATTGTCATTCTTTTATTTGATGTTTGTAAAGTAATAATTTCTTCAATCAACCATATCATTTTGAATCTTTTTGTGAATGTTTATTTTACTCGATTTCAAAGCATAATAATACATTCATGTAGTTTAACTTTTGTGTTCTTATTTCTAGGAGTTTGTTTTTGTTTTATAAGCTTATTTAGGTGCCGTGATGATGGACCTTGGCTTCTAGCAACCCGCATAATATTTGATTTTGTAAATAAAGCTTTGTTTATAGTTTTGAGAAACGAGAGAGAGGCTGGAAATTTATTAAGTTTATTTTATTTTAAGTTGCGGAACCAACAAAGGTTCCTTGGTAAGTAAAAGAGAATACAATTTAGTCTCCGGACACGATTTTGAAGTGTTTATCTACAGGGTGGTATTTTGGATGGACCCTATATACAGCGTGTTCGTCGGTGTGGGGACAGGTCGACGAATTACATCGTTTTGTGTGGCACTGTCTCCTGGCGTCCTTTTGGTATCTCTTTTAGGCTTTTCATCTAAAAGGGTTAGGCTTAGGTAAGCTCATCAAAGCCTGGGTTATTTACTATTTTGGAACCTACTCCCGTCTTCGACATGAGCTATGGGCTTGAACATCAACCGATATCTGGCTTATACGGGACTTGTGCATACTTTTGGGCAGTTTCCCGTTACAGATTTTTAGCAAAGCATGTCCTGGGGCATGTTACATTTAGCACTTATACCTCTCACAGTTTCAGTGCAAGGCATTTCCTAAAAGCTTATTTATTAACAAATTTCAAGCACAATAATAAATCTAATTACCAATATTACTACACAAAAATGCCACTGATTTTGTTACTGTCATGTTAACCTCAAAATGACAACTGTCAAGACCAGTGTTGCCAATGTTTTATCTTATAGAAACGCCAGTTCAGTTCCGTCAAAGCGCCAAATAGCGCCGTCTGAGATGAAAAAGCACCATATTAAGCGTCAATTTAAATTTCAGTAAAATTTTCATTTAAACAACATCACGTATATTCTCAGTTCGTTTACTCGAGGGCACCACCGCCGAATACCGGTTCAAATTGCACATAATATTATACTATTAAAGGTACGTTCGTTTATGTTGTTCTTAAAACTCGGAGTGCTTCGCTTGTTGTAAAAGCCGTTCGTTTTTTGCGATCGAGTTAACAGGGTGCGCTATTGTAGCGTTCGTTTTTTACAGGACGGAGTGAAAGGTACAAACTCTTAATGCACCAACTGAAAAGGTTGTGCGTTAGGAGTCTATAGAAGCACAAGCGGAGTTGTCAAATTTGGAAACATCTAGCACAATTTCTTCCTCACTTTTTTTAAATGTTGTTTAATTTCTTTACAATAATTTTGAAAATTCCATACACCCGAATTCATTTGAGTAATAAGTTTGTAGACAAATGTGAGAAAAACATGTATAAATTAATATGCGGACAAATCTTACTTTAATTTGGCAACCTTGCCCAGAAGAAACAGAAAACAAAATACCTATTATAACTCCAATTCTCAATTGTTACAACTGTGTTAATTAAACAAATATACCTACTTTAGTTTTGTAACAAAGCAGTCTAATTGGAATTTAAATTAATTAAGATTATTGTTGAGGTTACGTCTACAACTTTGTTTACGTTCTACGGCTCCAGATCATGCACCGTTTCGTTCATTTATTCCGCCAAACTCGGTTCACTTCGTGTATCACGTGATCATTTGCGCCGCTCGCAACGCTCCAACTCCGTAACAGAAAACCGAACGCAACAGAAGGAAATTATAACTTCTTTTGGTAAATTTTGTTAAATTATGAAAAAACTGATGCGTGATAACGTTTGCAGATCTTGTTACGTGTATGTAAACAAAGAAGAATTCAGACACAACCTCAACTTGTTACTTTTAAACAAGACCAGCTGTTGATAAGTAAGAATTTTATATATTATATCAGTTTCTTTGTATAAACGATTTGATTATAGTTTAATCTGCGATTGGCATTTTTAACTAATGAATCATAAGAGGCAATATGGCATGTGACCAATACTGTTCATACAGCATACTCGATAACCAGGATGAAACTAGAAATGGTAACAACCATTTACATACCATCTTTACATTAAATTAATTTGATTTTATTATAGATGTAAAGCTCGTTTGTAAAGATGAGAAACCTTCATTGAAATACGACATAAATTACTTTGTAACTGATACTTGCAAGAAACCTTTTGCATGTGAAATGTGCAATTATAAATGTAAAAACAGTGCTAGGCTAAGAAGACATATGGGAATTCATAGTGGCGAAAAATTTTTCGAATGTCAAATATGCAATTATAAGTTTACAGAGAAAGGTAGTTTAACAAGGCATTCAACGATCCATAGTGGCGAGAAACCATTTAAATGCAAATTATGCAATTATGAAGGTAGAATCAAGAGCAGCTTAAAGGAACACATGCTTTATCACAGTACTGAAAAACCATTTGCTTGTGAAAAGTGTAATTATAAATGTAGAAGAAACACTGATTTAAAACGACATATGTTAATTCATAATAACGAGAAAGTTTGGGAATGTCAGAAATGCGGTTATATTGCTGCAGGAAAGAATGATTTAAATGAGCACATGGTGACGCACAACAATGAAAAGCCATTTGAATGTGCAATATGTGGTTATAAATGTAAAACTGAAAGGAGGCTGAAGGAACACTTGTTGGTTCATGGTGGCGAGAAACCCTTTGAATGTAAAATATGCAGCGACAGATTTACTTTAAAGAGCAGTTTAAAGAAACATGTAGCCATTCACAGCGGCGAAAGGTTTTTCAAATGTGACATTTGTGATTATAAGTTCACTAGTAGAAGCAGTTTAACTATACATGTGCGCCTTCATAACGGTGAAAAACCGTTTGAATGTAGAATCTGCGGTTATAAATGTACGACAAGAAGCAGGTTAAAGGGGCACGTTGTGATTCACAGTGGCGAGAAGCCTTTTCAATGTCCAATATGCAATTTTAAATGTGCAGAGAAGGGCAATTTGAAGAGACACGTGATGATTCATACTGGTCAGAAACCTTTTCTGTGTGAAATTTGCAGGTGTAAATTTAGAGAACAGGGTCATTTGAGGAGACATATGACGATTCATAGTGACGAAAAACCTTATAAATGTGAAATGTGTAGTTATGAAGGCAAAAGAAAAAGTAGTTTAAGGAGTCATATACTGCTGATGCATAGTGACTGTCAAAAAAGTGATTATAAAATAGTGGTGTGAAACACTAATATTAATTGTTACTAAGTTAAGTGAACATTGCTTTTGTAGCACGAGAAACATTAATGATGCTAGAAATAAAAATATTATAAAATGGTTAGAAATGCTGTCCAAGATGAATCTACAATAAAAATATTTCCAAATAGGAAATACATAAAAGTTGCTCTCAACTTATAGTGGGGAATACGTTATGTGTATCATAAATAAAGGACAAAAAGATCCACAAGATCCATCATATTGTCTCCCACAAATAAAAATTCGTGCAAGCATTCTGGAGGTATGTTAGTCAATGCTTGCACAAATTGTTATTTGTGGGAGACAATAATATACGGATTTTGTGAATCTCTTTGTTCTTTATTTATGATAAAACTATGAGTACAACTTCAATTAGAATTGGTTCTTTTTCCGTTTAAAAAATTCAGTATTCAGAAGTCTTGTTCATACAATAGAAGATCTACAATATAATAAGAAAGTATGCAGAGATAGACAAAACAAGGTACGTTCGGTTTTCTGTTTAGGAGCTAGAGTGTTTGCGAGTGAAGCGAATGATCACGTGATACACAGAGTGAACAGAGTTTCTCGGAATAAAAGAACGAAACGGTGTATCCGGTGCATCATTTGGAGTCGTAGAACGTAAACAAATAAAGTTGTAGACGTAACCTCAACAATAATCTTAATTAATTTAAATTTCAATTAGACTGTTGTGTTACAAAACTAAAGTAGGTATATTTGTTTAATTAACACAGTTGTAATAATTGAGAATTGAGCTTATAAAACGTAGTTTGTTTTCTGTTTCTTCTGGGCAAGGTTGCCAAATTAAAGTAAAATTTGTTCGCCTATTAATTTATACATGTTTTTTTGTAATGAAAAGTTGGTCAAAATTATTTTTTGCTGTTAAGTTACTTAAAACGCTTTCATCCACTAGAATATGATGTTTTAAAAAAATAAAACACATTGTTTTAATAATTAGACACATACAGTGCTTTCGTAAGGTAGTGCAACATTCTTTAAAAATTCAGGAACAAACTTTTAGGACCCATCGATTTTTATTTTTAAATGCGCATTTTTTTTTAAACAAAAAATATTTATACAGAGCGAGTCACGTAGGAGATATGATGTCATCGATATTTTTTTCAATGGCAACCCCATATATTTTATTACGGAATTTAAAAGAGCACGTTTCTTTACATACGGTAAGGTAATAATGGGTATAGGTTACATGAGAAGATTTTGAAGAAAAACGATATCAAAATTTCACAATATCAAATTTACTGGTAATGCAAAATTCAAAAAACAACTAAATAAAATGTTCAAATTGTGCACCATTGGCAACCTGACAGTAGCAAAGACGACGAATAAATTCTCTTTGGATACTGTCAATAATTTCTGGAGATATACGATCAGTGAATTTAGAAGACTAAAAGCAAGAATTTGTCAAGAAATACGACGTAGGGTTTGAGTGTTACTCGCATAAGCCTTTCTATATCCTATTGCTCGTTTAGGAGATTTAGTCATGTCTTGCACAACTTTAGAAGCGTCTGTTCTTCCCTCAGCTCTTAACTTCATTTGAGCAGCATAAGTTAATTCCTCACTGCTTGTATTAGTGCAAAGATGTTCAGTCTTACGCCTTTTGCTTCGTTCACTTGATTCCTTAAAACTTTTTTTCGGACGTCCTAGTACATTCAAACAACCTGACAACACTGGATCTTGAATGTTGAATGTTTTAAGGTTGCTGTTGCAGGAATTATTTTATTTAAATTTTATGGTAAACCTCCAGTTTACGTTCCCAAATCTGGAGGACCCGTTTAGAGAGCATTGCGGCGTTGCCAGATTCCTTTCTATATACGTACATCTAAGAATCCTTACCTAATAAATGCCTTTACATAAGAAACTACTACATTAGAGCTTTTTAAAACTCTATTCATAACAAAAATAAACTGCAGATAATTAATTAAACTAACAATTGCAGTTTGTTTTCATAAATAACAACATTTAAACGTATATTTCAAATCTTTTAGCGTTGTATTACAAACAAATACAAAATTAATTAATTAACTACAATGAGATTTCAAACTCACTTTGATTATTTTTTGAAATAGATTAGTAGATATAGCATTTTAAAATTTAATACCAAACTACTCATATTTTAGACTACTCTTTATGATAACAAATGTACAAATAAGATTTATGTTTAATAGTTGCATTTTCTTGCTCATATCAATCATTTTAGCATCACAACCATTAACAATTAAGTGTTAAATAAATAAATAAAAACTTTAAAACTTAATACCTAACAACCATAAAAAACCCACTCATAGTGGCGAGAAACCCCTTCGGTGTAATGTATAGGGTTGCAAATGCAGGAGGTGCTTTTCCTTCCTTAGACTAATAATTATAACACTACAGCCATCAACAGTAAGGCGTCTAAAAAAGAAATAAGCCAAGAAATCGCCTTAAAACTCGATATAGAATTGCCGCGTCTCATCCTCCAGTTTACGTTCCAAAATTTAAAAATGGTATTTAGGTTGGAAAGTGCGATTTTTGTTTAAGTTTTATTATTCTAGCGTCACAACTATCAACAATTAAACGTTTTAGAAATAAATAAAAAAATAAAACGCTTTTACTATGCAAAAGTACGAAATAGACGCCTTCGCAGTGGCGACAAGCCTTTTCACGGTGATGTATACGGTTACAAATGTAGGAGGTGCTTTTTGTTCCTTAGATTAATGATTATAGCACCACAGTCATCACCAGTAAGGCGTCTAGAAAAGAAATAAGCCAAGAAATCGCCTTAAAACTCGATATAGAATTGCCCGCGTCTTATCCTCCAGTTTACGTTCCTAAATTTAAAAATCGTATTTGGGTTGGAAAGTGCGTTGTTTGTTCAAGTTCCATTATTCTAGCGTTGCAACTATCAACATTTAGACGTTTTAAAAAGTAATAAAGAAATAAAACGTTTTAACTGTGCAAAGTACAACATAGACGCCTTCACACTGGCGACAAGCCTTTTCACGGTGATGTATACGGTTGCAAATGCAGGAGGTGCTTTTCCTTCCTTAGATTAATGATTATAGCACCACAGACATTACCAGTAAGGCGTCTAAAAAAGAAATAAGCCAAAAAAACGCCTTAAAACTCTATTTAGAATTGCCCGCGTCGTATCCTCCAGTTTACGTTCCTATATTTAAAAATGGTATTTGGGTTAGAAAGTGCGTTGTTTGTTCAAGTTCTGTTGTTCTAGCGTCACAACTAACAACAATTAGACGTTTTAGAAATAAATAAAGAAATAAAACGCTTTAACTATGCAAAGTACGACATAATAAGACGCCTTCACACTGGCGAGAGGCCTCTTCGGTGTAATGTGTAGGGTTGTGAATGCACATCAAAAACTAAAGAACACGTGATATCTACGCGATGGCCGCCGAGATTAGAAAAAGTCCATTCAAATCTTTTTCTACATCTCTTAATTCTGAATTAATGCCTAGAGCACAAGTTCATTCGTTGAATGCCAGATATATGCGCATACTTACAATGCCCCATCACCTAACTACCTTATTTCAAAGAAGTTTTAGATATAATGAAGTCAAGTTGAATAACTCCATTCGTCTGAATACAAAAACTAAATTTAGATTTGCTTAAACCATTCTTCTTTAACTCCATAACATACCTCCCTAATATCAACAGTTTTAGCTTTTATTAATTAAATTAAGTTAATTTATTGTTCTATTACTTTATTTGTTCTCTTGATTAAATAGAATTGCATTTGACTGGTTTTCACCAAGAGGACGTGCAGTTTTATAGCATATGTAATCGTATTAATAACAATAAACAACATTGTTGCTCAGCGCTATAAAATCGCGTCCTTATCACGATCACGTAAAAAATCACCGTAAAATCATGAAAAACGAAAACAAAAACCCACTAGCTCGTAAGTTAGGTATATAGTGTTGTAACTAGCCGATTACTTCCTTTACATTAATTATTCTATAATATTACTTATTATTAATTAAATTATTATTACAAATGATTTTGGGTTTGTGACACAGAATATGTAGTAACCTCCCCTACCAATAATCAATTCACAATAAAAGAAACACTTAACTCCGTACAATAATGTGTAACACCTGTGTGTAACACCCACAAAAGTGTTGCCACCCTAAATTGTGGCGCGACATTCAAAATCAGAAATGTTAGTTATTCACTATTACTCACTATTTTATATGAGCCTATTTCTTTAGAATTGTATTAAACTTGCGGTTACTTTTATTATTATTATTTTACTATTGGAACTTTGAATAATTAGATCATGTTAATTTCTAGGATTTTACTGATCTGGTGAGTTTAGGTCATCAAAGACAAGAAAACATATAAATATGATTTGCTGTTAAAATAAGTCAGTCTTACTTCCGCCGTCAAATTGTCACCAAGTCTACAAAGTTATGTAAAATAAAAATTTTCTAAAATTTTATTCCTGCGTTTCAATTATAAATAACAAAATTCGTATAACAGCACAATATACTACGTATAATGTTAGTAGTACGGATAGTAGGTTTACTTGACAGGAAGCTGAAGTGTACGTGCAGTTGCATATACCCAAGGGCGTTAGAAAGCGCCCCTGCTGTAAGCCGTTCGTATTGGTTCGTATAGGTTCGTATCGTGATACGCGCAAGCACGGCAAGCACAGGTGCGAGAGTGCAGTACATAGTACAAGGAGAGCTCTTCTGAAACCAGATTAATAGTGTTCATCGTCAAAGATAATAGATCCGATTTCGTACTTGTACGATAAAGTTGTAATGTGCTGTAATCTAAGGAAATTTGTTGTATAATATCTATAATATCTATAATATCCAATCAGTATTAGTGTGCTTTATGGGGCGGTTATGACCTAGAATTCGAATTTGATTCTTTGTGATTGTGCTACTGTCCAATTTAAGTGTCCGCTCTACATATTACGTACTTCAAACTAAATGGTTAAAAATGAAGAAGGAAGATGATGAAGAATCTTGTACAATTACTACACGATTTGTTTGTCCAAAAGATGAAAAGATTGGTCCATCAGATGGAGATACAGAACTTGCTGCTGATCATCACACAAATATAAAAGCGGACCGTCCAAATCAGCAATCTTTTGAATGCAATATATGTGGTTCTAAAGTGAGAAAGAAAAGTTATTTGAAAATACACGTGCTAATTCACAGTGGTGAAAAGCCTTACGGATGTGATATATGTTGTTATAAAACTAGAACCGGAAGCCACTTGAGGAGACACAGGCTGACTCACAGTGATGAGAAACCGTTTGAATGTAACATATGTGACTATAAATGCAAAATAAGGAAAAGTTTGCAGCTGCATATGCTGAAGCATGGTGGTACAAGATCATTCAAATGTGAAATTTGTGGTAAGATGTTTCTAACAAAAAGTAATCTGAATGTTCACATGCTAGTTCATACCAAAGAGAAACGTTTTCAGTGTGATATATGCAATAAAAGACTTACTACAAGTAGTGTTTTGAAAAAAACACAAGTTGACACATAATGGCGAGAAACCTTTTGAATGTGGAATATGTAATTATAAATGCAAAACAAGATACGAATTGAAAATGCATATCCGCACGCATAGTGGTGAGAAACGCTTTGAATGTAAAGTGTGTAATTCTAGATTTGCGAGGAAGGGAGATTTGAAAATGCACGTGCTAGTTCATAGTGGTGAAAAACCTTTTTCCTGTAAAATTTGTGATTATAAATGTAAGCAAAGAGGTCACTTAAAATCACACATGGTGGTTCATACGGGAGAAACACGGTTTGAATGTAAAATATGTAATTCTAGATTTAGAACCAATAGTATTCTAGAAAGACATCTACTAATTCATAGCGGTGAAAAACCTCTTAGTTGTGAACTGTGTAATTATAGATGTAGAAAAATATCAAGTTTAAAAGGACACATGTTGACTCATGAAAAAACATTTAATCCATAGAGAGAATGAAAATCTTCATTTACAATTGTATAGAGAAGCAGAAATACTTAGTTATTTAAATATCAAACGCCCTAAAGTGAACCACACTTAATGCCTGTAGTGTTAATTAAATAAAATTTAAATGAATTAAATAAAAACCAAAAAATGTTATTTTTTAGTAGTTGTTGGTAGTTATTACAAATTACTTTTAAATTTGTATTTTTCTTATTTAATTTATTTAATATAACAAGGTTTACACAAGTACTAAAAGCATTTATTGCAGAAAGTTATTTTTATAATGGGTAACGTTTGCATAGAAGAAAATCAGAAACCAGTTTAGAAAGCAGGTTTTATGATCAATTCATTGCTTTCGCAACATTAACCATAAATCCAGAAGTAGGAGACCTCGTGCTAGAAATGAAACGTTAGAAATGCAGTCGAAGATGAATCTACCACTTCACTTAGAAGATTAGCTCAACAGTTAGATTTAACTCGTACTACTACCCACAGGATTCTTCGTTGAAACCTTCATATGAGGCCTTATAGATTGCAAATGTACTAAGAACTTCTACCATCAGATTTGACTACCCCTAATATTGATTTAAATGTCAAAGAATTGAATTTTCATTTTACTAGTACATGTTAATTATAATAAGAATCGTTGGAACTAAATTACACTATTAATTAAAAAAATTAAATTCAAATTTTATAAAATACATTACAAAATTAAATGCATTGGTAAATTTTGTTAACCTTAGCAACTGTCAAGTTGACAGTTGGTTGTAACCTTGGTTGGTCAGTAGTACGTGCACCATTTTCACCCATTTTTCTTAATTAGGAAATTTCATTTTTTATTGTTGAGGGAATGAATAATTTAACTGTCATGTTATTTAAAATTATGGAATAGTTTTGTAAGTTTCTAATTTTCTAATTTCACTATTTATCAATAGTATCTTTATTTAAAATTCTTATTTTGTTGATAAGTCATATTATTTATTTATTCTTTCTTAAAATCATAAGTACGCACTTGTTTTAAGTTTACTTGTCAGGTGCTACTTAACCATTTAGTAACTTTTTGTAACCAAATTTTAAGTACACTCGGAGAAAAAGTCACATTAAATGTGTTCAGTCAAGAAATATTCGAAAATCTCGACGTTGTTCATTTTATACAGTGTGGGATTAAAGTATGGAATATTAAAAAAAAAAAGCGAACCCAACATGTTTTTTTAAAAACGCCGAGACAGGTCGATTTTAGTTTTTAAAAATACACATTTATACGTGCGATTCACTTTCCGACTTTCATTTATTTTTTAGTTATGACGTCATCACAAAAAAATTTAAATGACAATATAGATTATTAGTAATGGAATCTGATAGTGATTTTTCTTCCCTTTATGATCATGCAAATAAATTCTAAGGTTGCATAATAAAAATTCTGAGAAAAATCGAGCTGAACATTTAATGTTGATATCCACAGAGGATAAAAACAAAAAGGATATGATTATTTTGTGTACTCAAGAGAACTACTTTGGAGTAAACAGAAAACTAACTGAATTGGTATTCAGGGGGCTAAATTATAAAATAGCCATACATGCCGGGAAACACCCAAGAGAAGTAGACGGCATGAGTACAAGGAACAGCCAGAATTTTTGGGAAGGAAGAAATACGCAAGAAAAAATCGTAGTGAAATCCAAAGAAGACGGGAAAACATATGCCGATATACTGAGGGACATGAAAAGAAATATTGACATAGAACAATTAAATGTGAGGGTCAATAGCATTAGCAAAACCAAAGAGGGACATGTAGAAATAAAATGCACTAACAGAAAAGGGGGAGCTAGCGCACAACTACAACTAGAAGTTGAAAAAAAACTAAAAGACTAGTTAACAGTAGAAACCATACAAAAGAGTAAAGACTTCGTGATAATGGATCTGAAAGAGGCAACCACGGAAGAAAATGTATTGTACCACCTACAAAAAGAACTTAGAACGTCTATAGAATGTAAGGATATCAAAGTAGCAATCAAGGATAAAGCCAACAGCAGGGGGCAGAAATAAACCAAATTAAGCGCACCTATAGCGACGGCTAACAGAATTCTGCAAACTGGCAAAGTTAAAATAGGATGGACGCGGTGCAGAATCGTGGAAAGGCTTGCACCAGTTAAGTGTTACAAATGTCACAGGTACGGACATTTTGCCGGTGGGTGCAAAGAAAAACAATTAATGACGCAAATGCCTAAACTGCAACTTGGAGACCCACCTGGCCAAGGACTGCAAAAGTGAAACGCACTTTTGCTAAAAAGTGAAACGCACTTTTGCTACGTATGTAACAAAGAGGGCCACAAGGCAAACGAGTTGGCATGTCCAGTATACAAGAAGCTGGTCGTTGAACTTAGGAAGAAACCGGAAAAAAAAAAATTATACAGTGTGATTATATCCTATCAGGTGGCGGATGCGTGGCCACGGGCTGCTGCGTGGATGCGGGTCCCCCTCCGTTCGTTTCCCCCCTCTCTCAAGAATTTTAAAAAAGTCATCCGAAACCTAAAGATCTGGCGCCCGGGCGCGCTCAGCTCCTGGCGCCCCGCCGACCCGCGCCCGTCTTCGGCTGGCGCCCGTCCTCGACTGCCGCTCCTTCGCCGTTCGTAGATTCATTTTATTTTTGGGGG
>VTPC01000881.1:0-44357 GCA_011009095.1 Ignelater luminosus
CTTAGGTACAGGGCAACCCGGGCCGACGGTCAGTTACGCCCCCTTAAGAGGGTCGGTATTTCACAGATGGCTAAAATGACCGACAACCTCGACAGGAATAATACCACCAAGCATTAACGTTGTTGAAAAAAAAACAGAAAGAATTTCCATGGGCATAATAATAGCAATTATTGTTCCATTATTACAGAAAGTTGCTTTATTCGAAAATGAAATGTTCTAGTTCAAAAACTGTGGATCAACAGTTAATTGTTTTTTTAAAGCTGGCAAAAGTGCATTTGACGTGTATGACAACAACCGTCTTAAGTAAGGCGCTGCTGCATTAACATGACGTAGTATAAAACCTTGTGTCCCTGTTGCTCTTGCAACTTCCTTCGACCTGTGTGGGGATTTGTCGTTACCAGTTCGATAACGGTTTCATACCTTGATCGGTGATGCGTCACTTCCTTATCTTAGGTTTCCAGTACTATTTTGATCTCCTTAAATGATTCCCCAGGAGTATAAAGATATGGTGTAATATCACTGTATGTAAACGCAACCTGTCCTCAAGCTTCTCCTAAAATAACTTGAACATTTTGTTTCACTGTTTAAGAACGTGGTAGCAAAAAGTAATAAATTACTATCAAAAAATATGTAGAGACAGAAATTTAACAGTAAAATATCATACTTCAATCCTTTTGTCTGAGGACTATCGTCAGCAATCTCATCTTCAAAATGGATTTTTGTTCTTACTTATTAGCAGAATCGTGTATGGCACATGCAAAAACCCACAAAATGTGTCGCATACATATTTTTTAAGATCTATTGAACATCAATTAATTAAAATTGTATACTTTAGATTCGTAACTGCTGTTACTCCATGGTATTCTTAGAGTGTGATAACTTAGAATTCTTGATTCCTACAATCCAGTAATCCTATAACTTAATGATCTTAGTGATTGATCTTATTCAGCTACTCGTAATTAAAAAACCATCGAGTGAATCTTTCATAGAAAATACCAAATTAATTATGAGTGGTTGTAGCCGAGCATTTCCGTATTAACTGTATAATTGTATAGGAATTTTACAGACAATTTTCTAATTAGGCATCCTCATGCTTTTGTTAATTAATCAACTTGTCCTGTTTTATGATTTTTACCTTTTCTAAACCATTTAATGTAGTATTCAATTTAGTAAGTATTTGAAAATGTTGACTACTTAAATTAGATAACGTTAAGTATAATTATTCTTCATTTCCATTCTACGTTTAACTATTATAACATTAGACAATTCAAATGTTTCACAGAAGCAACAAAACTAGTATGAAAACAATTTGCCTTAAATGTTCTTATTTAAACTTAATGAATTTTAAACAGTTAACCCTTGTGCACGATAATAATTTTATAATATTGTGGTTTTACTGAAACGTTAGAATAGTATGATAAACTCTAAACAACTTGTAAGTTCAAATTGTAGCTAAGAGCTTTTAACAGCTTGCCATTAGACATAAACACAACTGAGTTCCGCCGTTGGAAAACACTCTTCATTCAAGTGTGGCTTTATATCTTTGTTGTTAAGTGCTCGAGGGTTGGAAAGCTAGTCAATATACTATATTAGATAGATTGGACACAGAGTGTTTATTATTACAGCTATATGTCGGATTTGTATGCACTTCATATATTGGAAAGTGATTTAGTTTCAAAAAAGATTTAAAGTGCTACTTTAAATTTACTTTTTTTGTTATTTTTGTTGAGAAATAATAAATCACCACGAAGTATTTTCCAATAAAGCAATTTCTCAAGACCAGATTTATTTGCACACTTATGGTTCTATCGTTTTTCATTCTTTCTTAATGTTTTATTTTGTTTTTGCTGGGGGCTATTGTTCTCTTTTTTCAGTAGTTATACAAAGGAAAAGCTACATCTTTCATGTTGGACATATCTGGGGTTTTATTATAATCTGGAAATGTTATTTTTAATAAAACAAAAAATAACCAATTGTTTTTTTGGTTAAATAGATCACATTGACATCTTCATTTGGTAACGATAGATATAGGTACGGAAACGTCATGTCATGTTTAATTTTGTCAATAAAGCATAATTTTTATTTGAAGATGTTAATGTGATCTATTTATCTATACAAATCAATTAATTAATTGCATTTAATGAAATATTAACAGAACAGAAATTTCGAATCTAACTTCATAGTTTTATTATGACCATATTTGTACAGTGCGGTCCAATTTCGATGGGATTAAATGGGTAACTTTTTTATTAGCACAGTTAAATAAAAAAAAACGGCTTAGGAACTCGTGACCTTTTTTTATGCTTATTCCATTACCGTTGCCAAAAATAAGTTGCCATTTCTTTGTTTTTTTCTCTAGACAGAAAAAGTGAAAAATGGCAGATTCTTTCAATTTGCTGTAACTTCTTTATTGTCGAAGCTAGAACAAAATTATTTTAGCATTGTTCAAGTTCAGGCACTTTTTAACGTAGAATTCAATGCCGTCAGTCGTTTTTCTCTAGTCTTTTCCATAACTCAAAATTGAATTTTTTGAATGGTCCATTCAATACCATCTACATTAGACCACACTGCACATTTTGTAATGCAAACTACTCAAACTTTATAACATATATACAAATTCAGAATATGTAGCAATTAAAAAGTTGCAAAAGTAGGAACTTCACGTATAAGATTTCTATTCATGATACATGGTCTGTCTAAAAAAATTGTTGTAAAAAGATTCGTGTTAAAAGATATAGTATGTACTACGTAGTAATATACATATCCTTGCCCATGATTTTCTATGATTCTTTGAATGCTATGTTGTCTAAACATCAGTAACAAACAAATTTTATCTTTAGCGAAACGGTGAACTACAAAGCTCTGATTCTCATATTTTGGATTATTTAAACAAAAGGGTCCAGTAGAATTTATCACATTAAAATCTAGTAAAATGTAATTACATCCTCCAATAAAGCAATTTAGTTTCATTTACAGTTCTTCTACATCTACGGTATGGGTACGGCAGTAGCGGCAAGTCATGTACTTTGGCGACGTGGTCTTCATTGAAAAGATAGATAGCTAGAAATCTACTATTTTTTATATTTTTTTTCTATACACACTTTTATTCTCTGGAACTCAGAATAATGTATTTATGTTGTTCTGATAAATGTGATTCGTATTTATGAAATCTACACAGAATAAATTGTAACCACAAAAACTTTGGCCTGAAACATTATTCTAGGTTCAAAGGGTCATGAGATTAAGCTATAAGAATTCTTTTGTCTGGTTAGTTCTACTCTTAGTTTGATGAATAAGGAAGAAAAAATTAAGTTTTCATTAAATCTCTTGCTCAACCATCTCGTGGCTTCTTTTAGTTCCTCTCGATCGATTAATGATTCTTCAAGTTCAGTATGATCTTATAGACCAACACTTTTCAGTGTGCCTTCAAATGCTATATATAAAAGGATTGAATGGTTTATGCCGATAAACGTGAATGTTTGCAGAAGTTTTAACTGGAAGTTGATCCTACCTAAGGTATGCTATTATAGGCTTAGCTTTGCAAACTCTTAAAAATTGCAATCAAATATTGCTTTGTTGACTGCGTTTTTGGCTTTTTAAATCAAGTTTCTTTTATGTAACTGCAACAGAAGTGACTCTCTTTTTTATTTTCTATGATTATTTTCTACATGACAATGCTAAATGAGCTTCTACGTATATGTTCCTAAAATCATTGGACGTTTAGCTAAAAGGGATAAGTTCTTCACAAATTCTTGTTAAATGTTTTTAAAGTACTAGAGAAAGTTCTGCCAGTTTGCTAGATTTAAGATTGATGATCAACTGTTATGTTGGATACACTCTTGCTTTCAAAATCTTTCTTTGATCACCGATCTTAATCTAAATATGAGAAGTCTGAATTCCTAAACATCGACTCTTCTTTAAATTATATTTTTGTATCGGTCTTGGTGGCTTCATATGCAACGTCATTTTTTTACCAAAAACCTTATATGACTAAAAATGATTTTAAAGCGTAAGCCTAACTAGATTCTACTTAGTAACATTCTTGGTTCTACAGCGTGATTGAAGGGATCATACGAGAATGTAAGGAGCTCAATTTGCCCAAAATAATAAGAATTTAGTTGGTTCAACAGAATTTTATTACATAGATAAGTTGAAAATAAAAAAAGTTTAAAGAATGTGTATGTGTTTGTATATAGGGTGTTACAAATTCGAATAGTTGTATGGGGTTCCCAAAAACCGTAAGAGATATGAATTTGTTTAAAGTATTGCAAAGTTGTACATTTATGTGCCTACTAACAACATGCCATTTAAAAAGTTTAAAAATTTTGAATATTTCTGGAGATATCCGAAAAAAACCGAAATAATAATTTTTCGTTTTTAATTTCTTACGCCTTTGTTTTCAAATTTATTTAAAAACTATTAACACATTATTAAAGCACTTTTTTATATTTTTTAAAATTGTGATTTTATTTTTTAGATACGACGTTTCGTATTTCAGATATCATCATCAGGTCAATTTCTTTCAACACGAACCTGGATCTTTTTACGTTTTTGTCGAAAACTAGTTTTGAAATGTATGATCCCATATTATTATTTTAAAAACTTGCATTTTGTAGTAAAGAAAATGATGCATTTTTTAATGTCTAATTTTTCGTCAGTACGGTCCTGGATATTTTATTCAAGATTCATATGCCAAGACAAATTAACATAACTGTAAAACTCGGTTTGATAAACATACTCAGTCTAAGTTTACTTAAACTTATTTTATTATTTTGTTTGTGTTAAAATGTGTTTGAACAACCAAAAAGGAAAATTCACCATAACAACAACTAAAACTAGACTGAAATACTGAAAAATCTACTAACAAAACAACTATCAAGATTAAAACAAAATAATAATAAAATATTTAAGAATACCTAATGGATGTTCCTTTAGTGAGGTTACCTCATTTCTGGTTTCAACAAGACGGCGCACCACCACATAACAACAGAGCAGTTTCAGAGTACTTTAATACCGAATTTCTAGGAAGGTGGATAGGAAACAGAGGTGTAGTACCTTGGCCGACAAAGTCTCCTGACTTATTGCCCTTAGATTTATATCTATGGAGAACATTGAAAGATAAAGTTTATAAAAATCAAGTTTATACCGTGGAAGAATTAAGAATGCACATTTTGAATGCATTTACTTCTTTGGACAGGAGGGGCCTTCAAAAAGCTAAGTAAGAAATTAAAAACGAAAAATTATTATTTTGGTTTTTTCGGATATCTCCGGAAATATTCAAAATTTTGACTTTTTAAACGGCATGTTCTTAGGCACATAAATGCCCAACTTTGCAATACTTTAAGCAAATCCGTACCTCTTACGGTCTTTGAGATCCCCATACAAATGCTCGACTTTGTAACACCCTGTATACGTAGGGAGAATAATTAGAGGTCTACCTTTGGGTCAAACGTGACTTTTCTCTCTGGTTTGCAAAACCTGAAGACTCTTATAAGCACTTTGACTAATACCACTAGGCAGCGAGTTGGTATAGTAAATGCCACACAGCTGTTGACCTGTATTGTATATGTCACAGGCAAATAGTTTTTACAGGGAAACAGTTTCTTCATAGGCAAATATACCTGCCTGGGCGAAAAACGCTATTTCGCTGAGCAAAAGGTTTCTAACGGTACCGCTGTTAAGCGAATAGCATTCAGTTTATTTGAGGTTATGTATAATCTGCAATTTCACAGTCATGTAAGTAAATATTTGACATTTTTTATTGTTGCTGCCTAAATGACCAATTAGTTTTAAACTCAGAAGTCCCGTTTCAATCAATATAATAATTAAATGTAAACGTATATTTTATACACCAATTATGAATTACAACCGTCTTTTGTCGTAAAACATCATATGTTAGATTTACAAACTAATTAAAGGATTCAAATGCAATAAAAGGTTATTCGCCTAAATAGATAATATTTTTCCAGGTAAAAGGTACTTTTCTAAAAAACTATTACATATGTAGTAGTAAACTGAATTAAAGAAATTTTGAAAATTTTTCTTATTTCCAGTTTTCAATATAATTGTGTATAAACAATACAGAAGAAATATAAAAATCTAATCAAATATAAAATTGATTTAAAAGCATGTTTTTCTTAAAAAGATATTCAATCATCCAGTTTGTTATCAAACACAACTCTTATATTCCTCAAGGGGGTTAGTTCTAAAAGAAACCAAAACTCTCTTGTGAATTATTGAAATTAGAATTAGGCCAAAAGCTCGTTTTATCCCGACAGTCTGAAACTTCTTACTGTAATAGTTGTAGATTGGCAAATGGTTGAATGCCATTTTTAATTCCCAAGGCAGACGGGGTTGTTAGACCCTTTGCCCTTTATGGGGCGCCAATTAAATGAATTTCCTTGAAATCTTCCCTATTAAACGGGTTTACACTCACGCAATGTATGTACATTGTACGTGGTTTTAGAAGTCAACCTTTTTGTCTGTAAACGAATCTAGTATTCACATTTCTATTACATCACTGAATAAGTACTATTGTATTTATGTAAATAGCTGTAATGTAAATTCAAAAAGTCTATTTTTCTTTCTTACAGTAAATATCATGCTGATACTTTTATATTCAGAAACTTGATAGCAGTGAAATATTTTATCAGCAATAAAAGTTTTGACAAAAACTTTCTGGTGAAGGCTTCAAACTATGGATATAATACAGTCAAAGTAAGGAAACTTTTTTATATAGGCAAACATAAATTCTGCGTAAATAACAGGTTCTAGATATCAGATTTTATTAAATCGCACTAATATAATTCTGCAGTGGTCGTGATTTTTCAAATTTCATTTGAGAAGACAGAATTATGATTGCGGATAAACGTTTAATTTTAAAGCTTTATCTTCTCTTAAATAAATTCAAAATAATAGAATAAACCGGCAGCGTACAGGCGGAAGATACAAACATAATATAATTTCGAATATTGCTTTAGTTATGAAGTTTATACAATAAAGCGATGTAATTGATTTACTGGTTACATGTCCCAGATGATATATCAAGTTGTATAATACAGTATATACATATAAAGTAAGAGTAACGGAGTATTCTAAACATAAATTATTTTGCAAGAAATGGAAATTATAGTATTTAGAGGGCGTTGTTAGAACTCCAACAGCTATACAAAAATAAAACGCTTTTGTAATTCAAAGAGGGCAAATTGAAAATAAATCGGAAACATAGACAGAGAGCATATTATCGCGTTGCAAATTGAGTTGGTCGGTTAATGCATCCGATGAATTTGAAATGAATTGGAAGCGGTTAAGGTAACATTTACTGTATAACAGTGTGCTTATGAATACAGAACAACAAACAGCTTTAGAAATAATAACATGAATGAATAAAGCATTTAAATCCCTGTTAAATTAATTAGAAATTGAGTAAAAAGATGTTACCTATCGTTATCTTGTATCTCAAGATATAACACATTTTTTGCAAAGATCTATCTAGCAAAACCGAGTATTCTTTGAATATTGTATGAACTTACTCACTACAAACTTCCAATAGTATTACCCAGTTAGGTCGTAAAATATTTAAGAAACACACGTTTCCATTAAAAAATGTTTCGTAAGGGAAATGTCTACAGAATGAAAGCAGAAAGAAATAGCAACAGGTAATCGTAAACGAAGCCAATCACATATGAAACTAAAATACTAAAATAAATAGTCCTACAATTAATGTTGAAGTTAACGAAGCAGTGTAGAAGGTATAAAATGAACACAACAGAGAATAGGGTTGTGATATTATACGTGTACCAACGGTCTTAAAATTAGAGGTAAAAACCTTAAAGCAGGTGTGTGTTTGTAATTATTTTGATCATAAATGAGCGACGAATTGTAATATTGCGGATAATATACGCGGGCCTGTAAATAACTTTCTTTGCATAACATTTTGGGTAATAAACAAATCGATCAGTACAAACTCTTAAATCTTTACAACAGCAATAGCAGAATTCCCAGTTGTAAACATAAAGTTCATGTCTTCGGTAAGTGTTAACTCCAAATACAAGCAAATTGCGCAATAAAAATGGTAATACTAATCTAATTAATTAATTTTAGAAAGGGAAAGCTAAATTACAGGAGATATTTTACAATTTTACAATTTATGTACCTACTTGTTTTCGAGTTGTTAAAAATGATTATTTTGAGTGAATTACACTGAAGAATTAATTACAAGAATGTTCTGTAAATAATAAAAATTCTTTAAATCTATCTTCCTACACGTTAACAAAACAATGTAAGTGGAGTTAATTGACTAAGCAGATGTGATTTTCCATTAATAGACAGCTATATTGAAAAGTAAAGTACAATGTTATGTTAAACTATAACAGAAAACTTTCACGACCCAAAGTAGTAATAAAACGATATTGTATCGGCTTTCAGGATTAGACTGTGTTATTGAAATGAAAATTAAATTGAAAGTTTTGTTAATTTTCTTAAAGAGCTTCCCTAAAGAGAACACGGTAACTCGACGTGTGAAACACGTTAGAAACAAAACTCTTCTGACGGGAATTGACAATGATGACTATCAAAGTTATTTCTTAGTCAGGAATCGTAAGCTGTTTTAAGCTGGTGGAATATCCTGTATAATAATATTAAAATTAGCGCACTGATGCAGCAGTTCTCTTTGATGATAATGTGAACGGCAGCAGCGGTAAGTTGGACAACTGTGGATTGCCTGTGTCTTTGGATTATTATTATGATAGAGATGCGCTGTTGTTAGTGTTGGTCGTAGTACGCCTTGGCGACGCATTGGTGGTCTGAACTGATTGGTAGGCTTCATCCTAGTGAAACTGGCCGTGAGTTGTTATGCTTGAGTATTTTTACTCTGATTAAAGAACATCTTATGTCCTGCTTTATGTTAATGCTTGACAGCTGGAATAAAAGTTGCGTTATGCAACCTGATTCTATCTACCTTTTATTTTTAGTAACGCCTGGTTAATCAAACGATTTATATCGCGAATGAATACTAGACTACAGGAGCAGGTATTCCGTATATTGCTTTGCTTATCTATGCTCAAGAGAAGGTAGACGTTGTGAGACTTATGCTGATGAGTCTGAAGACAGTTTTGATTCTGAATTTCCTGTACATAAATGTATAATAAGAAAACAATGAAGATGAGCAATAAGCTCGGTCAAGGCGTTCGTTGATTACCTAGTTTTTCTGTTGCAGCCGTTGTTAATAGCAGTCTAACAACGTCTGCATTACATGTATTAGTAGCATAGTACGTCAAAAAAATAGAAGTTGAAACTATCAGGCTGTTGTCAGATCTTTCTCAACAGTTTGGTATTTTTAAAATATCTGTTGTAGATGCTCTATTGTTCACAGTGTTTCGTTTCTTTTTACTTTCGTTATTGCAAGATCATACGACACCATGCATTCAATCCCAGATCCATAAGATTTTTTTTCGACTTTAGGTTCGGAACCACGTCGCTCTGTGTGATTCATTTACACTATGCAAAGAGCAAAGTGAATTGGTGAAGGTTATCGTACAGCTTTACTCTCCGGTTCAGTTATCTATGTAATAAGCTACTGAAAAAGGCAATTACAATGATAAGCTTACACCCAAAGACTGTTAAAAATAGCATGTCATCTAGAAGATTCATTTTTATATTACAGCATCGTCAATAACTCAAAATGATGTTTTAAAATCAGAAGTGGAAACCCAAGGCCAAATTGGCCGAATTGACTCATATACACTGCCGGGCAAAAAACCGACCACCCTGAGATATTTCGCAAAACCACTAGAAATTATTAATTTAACTAGTGATTGTTATCTGATCAAAGAACCATTCACTGTTGACACAGGATGTACAAATTAGCTAAGAAAAGAGATAAATTAATACAGAATTAAATTTTATTTAAGAAAGATATAGATACTGCACAAAGAATCAACACGTTTAATAAAAAAGAAAATAGACTAATAGTAGTGCAATTTACTAATAAAATGAAAAGAGATCAGTTTATAGAAAAATACAAATCCAGAAAACCAAAAGTAAACAATTTATTTCCTGAATTACATGCAACACCCATATATGTAAATGAACACCTTACACAGTATTATAAAGGACTGTGGTCAGAAGCAAAAAAGTTACAAAAGGAAAAATTATACAAATTTGTATGGTTTAAAAATGGAAAACTGGATAAAGAAAGAAGAAAATAAACCAGCTATTTTGATCAATAGTGAAGAGGACTTAAACAAATTGTAAAAGACTTGTATATATTAGGTTACATTATCAATTAGTTCTAATTATTTAATTTAAACATTTTTTATATAGACTTTTATTTCTAACAGTGAAGAAGATTAACCCAATCATGAATGAAAGTATGAAAGAAACTGTTCTAGAAAATTTACAGATATGGAAAACACATAATGTGGAAATCTCAACAAAATTAAAATTTAATATAATTCATGTAAATATACGCAGCTTGAAAAAGCATTGGGCTGAATTTGAGGCAATTATAAAAGATAATTTAGGATTTATAGATATAATAGTTCTTACAGAAATTGGAATTAAGCAAGAAGAAAGTCCAGTTTTTTTCTTAAACTCGTTTCAAAAGTTTATTTTATGTAGAGATTTCAAAAGAGGAGGAGGGATATGCATGTTCGTTAAAAATAATATTAAAGTTCAAGAGATGAATCACCAAAAATTTGCATTTGCTGAAAATATGGTATTACAAGTAGAGAAAAGAATAAGCTCTAAAGTTTTATTTAGTTGCCTAATAAATTGTATTTATAGACCTCCGAATTTAAATAAAAATAATTTCATTCTAGAATTAGAATCATGGTTAGATGAAGTACATAATGTAAAGAATATTCTACTAATAGGAGACATAAATTTTGATTTATTAAGCAAATACAAAGAAGGAGTACGAAAATATACTAATTTATTAAATGCTTATGGTTTAATAAGTTTAATTAATTCCCCCACACGAGAAGAAAAGATACAGAATAACTTAGCGTCTACTTGTCTAGACCATGTAGTAATTCGATTTGAAAACGAATCATACGAACCGTTTGTTATTAACTATAAAATAGCAGATCATTACATAATAGGAATAAACTTCTTGGCTAATTATGATACACTAGAAGCAAACGAAGATACAATTCGATACGTTATAGATAATGAGAAAGTCAATTATATGATTAAACAAGTAAATTGGAAAGAATTAATGAATATTAATAACGTTACACAACTATACGAGAAAATTGTGGCAGCATTTTCTTTAATATACAAACTTTCGACACGAACTATTAAGCACAATAAAAATAGAAAATATAAAGTACATAACCCATGGATTACAGATGAACTACTTAACGAAATTTCTTTTAAAAACGATATGTGGAGTACTTACAAATCAAACAAAAATCCAACTTTAGAAAATACAAAGCATTACGAAATACAGTTCAGAAAAAAATAAAGAAAGCTAAAGATAATTATTACTACCAAGAGATACGTAAAAATAGTTCCAACATATCAGGAATTTGGTCAATCTTAAATAACAGACTAGGAAGAGGCAACCAATATAAAACAGTCATGTTTAAAAAACTTTAAAGATATTGCTACAGAGGAAGAAATAAAGCAACTAACAAATACTTTCAACAACTTCTTTATTTCAATTATCGGCAAATTAAGAAAGACCAATAATACACATCAACAGGTAATAATTGATACTCGACTACAATCGTTTCTTTTACCATATATGACCTCAACTGATTTGCACAATATAATACAAACATTTGACGTAAATAAAGCTCCTGGATGTGACAACATCAGAATGAAAGACATAGAGAATAATTTAAATATACTGTGTGATATTTTACTACATTTTTTAAATCTAATGATTAGAAATGGTGAAATTCCAGAAAAAATGAAAATATCAATAGTTACTCCAATTTATAAAAATGGTAAAAAAGATGATATTAATAACTACAGACCAATCTCGAATCTTCCATCATTAGAAAAATTTTTAGAGAAATATATAAATGACAAATTAAATAACTACTTGAATAAATTCTCAATTATACCTAATACACAATTTGGTTTTCGAAAAAGAAAGAATACAGAAACGTTATTATTGGATTTTGTTGAAAAAATTAATGTAACTTTAAATGACAGAAAGCATGCAGCCGCGATATTTCTTGATCTATCAAAAGCCTTTGATACAATAGACAGGACTATACTTCTTCGAATATTAAAAGCTTCCGGAGTAAGAGGCACAGTTCACAAATTATTCGAAAGTTTTTTAACAGATCGAGCACAGACTGTCAAAATTAACAATTGTTACAGTGATTTAAAGCAAACACATTTCGGTGTTCCACAAGGATGTATTTTATCACCAACGTTATTTAACTTATACGTAAAAGATATACCTCGAACAAACGGTTTTTTGTTTGCAGAAATTGCAGAATGATTTCAATTTAATATCAAAATGGTTTACACAACATTATATTTTTATAAACACTAAAAAAACTCAAGCTCTTCAATTTGGAAATTCTAGCATAAATTACACTCTACGAAGTCATAACGAGAAATGCTTTTTTTCTGGAAATTTAGTTAATTGCAGTTCTTGCCACAAAATAAACTTTCTAAATGAAGTCAAATATCTTGGAATAATAGTGCAAAAAGATATGAAATGGACTACACACATAGAATATGTATCAAACAAATTAAAAAGCCTATTATATACATTCTATCAATTACGAACAATTTTGCCAGTGCAAACAAAAATACTAATTTATAAAACTTTGGGAGAATCAATAATAAGATATGGTCTGACGAATTATGGTCATACATATACAATACACCTGGAACCTCTATTAAAGGCGCAAAATAATTTCTTAAAGCTTATAAAAAATAACAATAAAAGCACAGATGACATAAGGAAAGAGCTTGAAATTTTGAAAATTGATCAGTTACGGGATTATATTACCATTTTTAAATATTATTTTAATAAAACATTTCAACAGATTCAAGAAACTACATATAACATTTGACCACCATCCATAACTTTCATCACTAATAGGTACAATAATTTCTACGAAAGAAACTCGATTTATTATTACATTCCAAAATTACTAAATGAATTTCCTTATAAAAACATAAAGAAAATTTCTGTGCTGAAAAAGAAGCTTCGTGGATGGTTAATTAACAGATAAATTTATAATAACTTATATATTTATTTCTCAAAGAATACATAATTATTTGTTACTACGTTCAAAATCTTAAGTTCTTGTTCTATTTGGTCTTTTCGTTACAGTTATACTAGTAGATTATATATTGTTAATATAAAACCTGTAAAATGTCCATATGAACTCACAGGCAATTAATGCAGTGTAATTATAATAATATATAAATAAATAATAATAAATAATAATATAAACAGTCGAAATACGATATTTTCTTAATTAAAAACAATAAAGGTGCCTGTTTATAATGGACTTTCTGATAATTATTAGTAGTCTGTATGTCTTTCTCGAGCTTGAATTACATCATTCAACCGCCGTGGCATTGAGTTTATTAAATTTGTTAAGCAATTCTTCCTGAAGGGCCAACCGTAGCTGTTGAAAAGCCTCTGGCATTGCTGGACGCCGACAAATACGTCTCTGGAGTTGATCTCCAAAATGTTCAATGGGATTAAGATTCGGGCTACATGCTGGCCAACCAAGTCTTCAAATGCCGACCTTATCCAACTATTCAGCCATGATTCGTGCAGCATGTAGTCTGGCGTTGTCATCTATTGAAACAAAGCCATCTCCAATAAAATGGGAAAATGGGACGACAGCTTCTTGAAGAATCTCTTTCATATATCTGTGGGCATTCAAATTTTCCACAAATATGAGGTCGGTATGTGCTTCCGAGGAAATACCTGCCCATACCATAACAGAACCTCTCTTTAAAGATATCCGTTCAAAGATGGTGCAGTCCGCATATCATTATCATTCATATCATTAATAATTTTTAAAGTAGTTTTGCAAAATATTTTAGGATGGCCGGTTCTTTTGCTGATCAGTTTAGCAACATAACACGTTTGAAACACAAAACTAAATATCTTGATTATACTTCTGCTTTAAAGTTAGTTTTTGCTGATACATTTGCCTTTATACGAACCACCATAGTCCCGAGGGTCAAATGTGCTCACCCCTGGTCAGGATACTGTTCTTGATGTTATGATCCTTTATAATTAAATACTAGTCAAAATACGCAAGTACCAAAGTGCTGCTGACTCATATACACAAAGATAAGGTCTCAATCTTCAGAAGCTTGCAAGATTTAGTTAGCTGACCATATAAATGGTAGAGTGAATCAAAACGCTGCAATCAAGTACCAAGTTTTAACATATTCAATTATTCCATTGCAGTTCTTTTTGCTAGATGTCCGAACCCGACTAGTTCGTCAAAGATGACTTCTTGATGTTTAATGTCAAAGTAGTATTGTTAAAAAAGCATACACTACATTTGACAATCCACTAGGGAAATGTTTGGTAGACATAGGTGACTGATGGTCGCTATCTACAGACTCCAATCTATCATTCTGGTTGCGACAAACAGAATATTTACAAGGGAAATAGATTGAAAACTGAATAATAATAACAGGCAGAATATTATCGTAAAATATATTTAAAAACAGAAGTTATACTAGAGAAACTTTTTTGGAAGTCAACATGTATGGATCAAACTGCCTGTCATCGAAGCACATAGATATCTAGCTGTGGCTTGAGTATTGATTGTTCTTCTTCACAATAATTGTAGCCGTAACTTAATTCGACAAATACAACCGACATACAATCATTCTCAAATAGTTTATTACGTACATTACAAGAATTGTACAACATTAGTACAGTCTCATCCAGCCTATAATCTGGATTTTGCGTAAACCTTCTGTTCCGGAAATGACCTACTTTCCGCCTGGATGACTATTTAGCAGGGTGGTACTTCCGGGGAATTAAAGTGTTCCGGGGTGATAAACGCAGGTTATCGAATGGGACAATATTCAGCGTTTCTAACTATAATATAATTTGTTTGAGTGCGCCTATTTTCTTTCTCGGCAATAAAACGTAGGTATTATGAAACTGACAAAACTTTTGACCAAGTTCAAGCTAGTTTGTTTAACAAACAAATTCCGTTTTCGAACAACTTCAATATACAATTCGAAAGAACTGAAAAGTTTTAATTCAAAAGAAAAGAAAATTGCTTTAGGATATTATACATCTTTAAATGGGTTCTGAACTCGTTACATACTGTTTTTATTATTTTTCAGTATTTCGTTACTCAATGTTTTTAATGAATCTACCTTGGGAATAATTTTCGACAGTCTGGTATAATCCAATAAAAGTCTTCTTTTTAAAATAAATATTTATAGTGAGATTCTCAAAAGAAATTACTTGTTTACATAACTTTCTCATTAAAGAAAAGCACCTAGTGGTTTAAAATATAATGTAGGTATTAAAAGTCGATGAAACAAGATAAAATTAACCTCGTATACGAGTTCCTCCGATGGAAAATAAAAATACAAAATCCATTTCAGCTTATTTACGAAATATGAGCAGCGATGTGTAATAACAATTGCTCTTTTCTCCGAAGTGTTCTTTTACAACGTTATTTTTAACGAAATTTCAGTTTCAAGCTTCTAACCCAGAAACCGACGCTGACGCACAATGACCTAAAATGACCTATCCCTACATCGATTAAGCTTTCAAGCGATGGCATCGTTTTTGCCGTGTTTTGCGAACTACCATCACCCCTTTTTTGCAGTTTTTGTTGAAATCAAATAAATCAAATCTGTTTTATCTGGTTTAACCACCAGGCAGCTTGTGGGAAACTAAACGTTTGTACATTCTTTGTTTTTATCTCGTTCATAATATTTTGGGAGATAATAAAAACACACATTCAGAATTATCCAATTAAAACGTGAATTACTGACAACAGACTTTAGATAAAAATTGTGAAAGTTTATAATGCTATTTGTAAACCCTTTACGAAGTTTTTATTACACAAAATTTATTGCCGGTTTAATTTTCCCTTTCGGGGCATTTTAAAAAGTTTTCTAATTAAATTTTTTTTGATAAATGTTATTTTTTAAGATTTCTCTTAACAAAGAGCAGTTTAGTGTTGTTCTTTATTATTAAGATGACACCCTTTATTATCGATTCTGCAAGAACCTTTCTCATGAAAATTCTAGCTACGTTTTGCACACAATTTTAAGGATATGCTCGAATAAAACCCAACTCTTCAAGATTTAGCTTTAAGAAGTTTTCTCGCATAAATATAAAAAAGGTCTTACATGATCCTATACTTTAAGTTAGGTTATTTTCCATTGTGGTAACGTTCAAACTAGAATTACAACTATATCATAAATGTAATTGTAATTTTAAGAATTTCAAATTTAATTCGTTGTATTGATTCTCAGATTTTTTAATTATAAAATGGCAAGGTTTTACTAAAAGTCTTACTGTTAAGAGTTGTCCCAGAAGAGCTTCAAATTCGTGTTTCAAGACCCTAGATCATTTCACGCATGAAAGATATAATCAAACCTAAGCCGTGTAGCTTTAATACTCCTGCTTTACAAAACTGGAATGTTAATGCGTATCTGAAGAACTTCTAAAACATAGCTTACAACTTTGGTATGGTCGCATCTGTAATAGAATTTAGATAGCCGGATGTTTCGGTTTGAAGATTAGGACTGAGAAATAATTTGCGAAAACTTGAATTCATTTACAAAAATTGTTTTTGAAACAGGCTTATAATAATTTCGATACAAATTCCTTTAACGGGTGTGATGTTTAATGTCTAAAATACTGCAAAGAAAATGATATAACTCATTTTCGATTTTGTATTGAAATTTCATGTGAAACTTGATGCTGATTGAACCAAAAATACCCTTAATCAAATGTTAACTGCATTTACTGATACACCTACACTTGTATTTAACTTCCCAAAAATGCTTTTTAGACTGATTAAACATCGTCTTAACGCTTTGATCGTTCATTCTTGTTAATTCCTTCCAAGATAAACAGCGGATATCTGCCGGTTTCTTATCAATAAGTAATAAGGGAGAGCAACTTTACTGGCTTTAGCAGAGGTTACAAGAAATTTGTTATTACAGGAAGAAGCACGCCTATGTTTAACCTGGTGCAAATAACATTAATATTATATCATCAGTAAACAACTGTTGCTAACGTGTTTGGATTTCTAATGAAATTTGTTTATAGTGGGACACTGAGGTGTCCAGGACATGTCTGCAAGCGGGCAATTTAAAATGATGTAGGTAATCGTTATGTGTAATACAGACATCTTTTGACATTTACACATGTAGTTATGCTTTGAAGATCTTCGTTTTATGGTTTTGTTTAGAACTAAGGCTACCAATCAATTTAGTTAAAAACACTTGTGTGTTAACTTTACTTCAAAATTACACCGAAGTCTAATTATAAATAATATAAAGTACACACATAAATAAGTTTTGTATTTGTTGACAGTATTTTGTATAATTAGTGAGTGTTGTGAGTTTTGCTGCTACGGAAATTAAACAAAATAAAACGTAACAAAACAACAATTGGTTGTAAATTCTGATTTGTGCTGTGCTGTGCTTGTTTTGATGTTTAGAGAGTACCTTTCGAAGATTTTGTCAGAGATTGGACGAAATAGATATAGAAGAAGCTGCAAGCGATGCTTATCGAATAAAAGATATGAAGTAGACTATAATAAATTTTGAGGATGGTGTGGAGCTAGGAAAGTAAACATTCCTACAAGTGAAATGATTTTGCTTGCATATTTTCTAAATTTATGTAAAAAATATCAGTTACCTGCTGGACTAATTGACCAAATACTCTATGCTACTACCAACTATCTTCAAATATGTGAAACTGATAGTATTTCTCAAGAGCAGAAATAATACGACAGTGGACAATGCCTTAGAAAAAGGTAACTAAATATTTATTAAAATTCTTTGTTCTTAAAACCATTTTCAAGGAAGTTTTACATCGTTCACAACAAAAATGAAAATTCTCACTGCCTGAATCTGTTTCGGCTGTTTGCGAGTCTTCTTTCTCGGGTATCAGAACGTGGGATATGTAAACTAACCAGTTGACAGGAACATCTTTCTAAGAAAAATACGTGAGACATTCTTGTCGCAGAACCTCAGCCATTTTCTCGACCAACGTTTTAATCAACGTTATTGGATTAAAAAGACACACAGAGATGAAAGTTCTCTATAATGTCGAAGGACATGTGGTACAGTTTCTGGTGAACACGGCTAACAAAATTTTGTATCATGCAAACAGTGAAGAAGCTAAGTTCATCTTGCACTCCAATAAATACTGATAAGGTGGTAAATGTTGAAGAAGGTAGAATTGGATCAGACATAGAAGTATTATTTACAAGAAATCTAAATAAATATCTACCGCCTCTTCTTAATGTTGGTAAAATGTGTTAAAAGACATTTGCACGGTTCTATAAATAAAGGAGCTTAAGACAACAAAATCTTTAAGTGTGTGTTATAAAGCATTTTTACACACACCCAAACTTATATGGAATCACTTTTTTTTCTCTCAAGTTTTTTATTAAACTAAAATAGGCATGCCACTATGAGTACGTTCTCGTTGAGAATAAACATACCCATGGAAACAGTTGTAAATGCTTACATTGAAGTATCTTGACATTTGCTTTCAGTTGTAAAATCGAAGAGATTGAGATAAGTAAAATTTGTATTAAAAGAAGGTGAGATGCCCTACGTAGGATTGTTGGATGTGCAGAGGGGAAGAAGTATTGCTAATGTTGAGCAGGGAATGCCACAAAGACAAATCGCACTAAAGTTAGGCGTCTCTCAGGGCGTTGTGTCAAAAACATTTGCAAGGTACTTGGAACTGGGAACACCCAAGAACAGGCCGAGACAAAGTCGTTGAAGGGCAACTACTGCCAGACAGGACCGTTTTTTATCGCAGATTGCTAGAAGAAATGCAACCATTTCGCATCCAAATCTCCAAAAACAACTCTTGGAAGCTACAGGTGTTAGAGTTTCAGTCGAAACAGTACGAAAGAGACTTCGTGCCCAAAATTTATTTAGTTAAGAATTCCCGAGTTGTCCAGGCAACACAAACGTAACCGGCAAAATTGGTGTCTTGATCATCAACATTGGATAATTGAAGATTGACAAAATGTCTTTTTTTCGGATGAAACCATAATCGGTCTTAGATCAGATGACCATCAAATTTGAGTTCTAAGAGGTCGAGACAGACAAGCTACACTTCAAACTACTACATCCGTTCCAAAATATCAAGAAGGAACTGTAATGTTCCGGGGTGGGGTATTAAGATGGGAGAAAAAACTCCTCTCATTCCTATACGGCAAAGTTTAACTGGATCCAGATATGTTCATTTGGTGCTAGAACCCGTAGTTAGACTGTGGAAATGTGCAATAGGCTAAGATTTTATCTTTATGCAGGATAATGCACCTCTGCATACTAGCAGAGCTGTCACAGACTTTTTGGAAACAAAAGTTATTACTGTTTTGGAGTGGCCTGTCTGTTTGCCTGATCTTAGCCCAATTGAGCATTTATGGGACATAATCAAAAGAAGGACTAGAGCTCGTAGGGATAATCCAGCAAATGCAGAACAACTCATTCACTCTGCTCTGGAAGAATGGGCAAATTTCCCCCAATAAGAAGTTTATAACTTAATTAGGAACATGCGTTTGTACTAGGGCTACAGGTGGCAACACTAATTACTGAAATAGTAAAAAGTGGGTTTTTCTTTAGTATTAAAACATTTGAATACTAATTTCCTTTTTACATTTTCTTCTGTTTTGTATAATTTCAACAATTACTGAAAACTTGTATATACCAGGTGTATACCTATGAAATGAGACTTTCAGCTATTAGACCACAGATGTCGCTAGGAGTATTTTTAAACTGTCCCAAATGTCTTATTTTTTTCGTCTGTCATCTGTCAACAATATTCAATTCATTGTTTGTGATGTTTCATACAACAACGCATTTTTTTCGCTCTTAAAAATGTCGAATTTCGTGCCTTCAAACTACGATTTGCGGACATCGTTGATTTTCTGTTATCAATTGAAGAAAAACGCTTCTCAAGCTCATCAAATGCTTATAGAAGCTTACGGTGGACATGCTCTAAGCAGAGCACAGTGCTTCAGGTGGTTTGAAAAATTCCGAAGTGGTGATTTTAGCGTGGAGAACGAGGAACGTGGCCGGCCACCGAAAAAGTTTGAGGACACCGAATTGCAAGCATTGTTGAATGAAGATGATGGTCAAACGCAAGAAATGATGGCAGAGCAGTTGGGAGTGACCCAAAAAACCATTTGCAAACGTTTGAAAGACATGGGCATGATTTTAAAGGTCGGAAGATGGGTGCCGCATGAACTGACTGAAAGGCAGCAAGAGAACCGAAAAACCACTTGTGAAATGCTGCTCTCCCGGTTCAAAAGGAAGTCTTTTTTGCATCGAATCGTTACGGGTGATGAAAAATGGGTGTATTTCTCCAATCCCAAGCGTAAACGATCGTATGGTCCGCCCGGCCACAAGCCAAAATCAACGGCCAAACCAAATCGCTTCGGCCGCAAGGCAATGCTGTGTGTTTTCTGGGATGGTATGATTTGGTACGAGCTATTAAAACCAGGTGAAACAGTTGACGGTGCACAGCGCTATACACCGAAAACGCCCAGAATATGCCGATCGGCGTCACAAAGTAATTTTTCTTGATGACAATGCACCACCACATCGAACAAGAGCGACCCGGGAATTGGTGGAGACGTACGATTGGGAACCGCTGGTGCATGCGGCTTACTCACCAGACTTGGCGCCTTCCGATTATCATTTGTTTGCATCGATGGGCCACGCACTTTCCGAGCAGCGCTTCAATTCTCACGAAGAAGCCAAAAAATGGCTCGATGATTGGTTTGCGGCCAAAGACGGCCAATTTTTTTGGCGCGGCATTCACAAATTGCCTGAGAGATGGGTAAAATGTGTCGCTAGCGATGGCTATTATTTTGAAGATTAAATTTGTAACCATTTTTTGTTAATAAACGTTTAAAATTGAAAAAAAAAGTCTCATTTCATAGGTATACACCTATGTATTGTTCATTAAATTGCTTTGGTATAATGTGCTTTTTACTAGTATACTACATTTTTTTTGAAAAAAGATATTTGAAAGAAAAATAAGTTATTTCATATAAATTTGGGTGTGTGCATATAAAGAATTAGACTAGACAGCCGCACAGATCAAAGCGGAGTTATGTGAAGTTCACTGGGAATCTGCACCATTGTTGAAGACCATTTGCTTTTGGGTAAATGACCTTAAACGTGGTCGTACATCCATTGAAGACAAAGAGCTTTCTGGACGATCAACAACGCACTCGAATTTGGCAATGTTAAATAAAAATCCAAAACACTTTTGGCGGCGATTTGTGACTGCTGATGAAACTTGGGTCCACCACTATACACCTGAGTCAAGTCAACAATCAAACCAGTGGACACAGGCTGGTGAAGAGGCGCCAAAGAAGGCAAAGACTGTTTTGTCAGCTAACAAGGCGTTGACCACTGTTTTTTGGGATACCCAAGAAATAATCTTTATAAATTAGTTGGAAAAGGGCAAAACAGTAACAGGAGCCTATTATGCATCATTTTTAGAACGATTAAATAAAAACTTAAAAAAAACGGCCTAGAATGGCGCACAAAAAAGTTCTCTTTCAGCAGAATAACGCACCATCTCACAAGTCGACAATTGCAATGGCAAAATTGTACGAACTAGGGTTTGAATTGGTACCTCATCTGCCTTATTCCCCCGACTTGGTTCCGTGTGATGTTTTCTTGCTTCCAAATTTGAAAATCTGGCTTGGTGAAAAGAAATGGAACGATCATTGAAGCCGTAAATGAATATTTTGTAAAGTTTCACAGAACTTACTCTTCCGAGGGAAAAACGAAGTTGATAGCCCTCAACAGAGATTATATTAAAAAATAAATTAATCTTTTACCTAAAAAATGTCTTTATCTTTTGTTTTTACTACACTCATCAAACTATCCTTGTATTACAGTCCCACTGTAACTATAGAACTGGTAATGCACTGTAAGCTTTCGATTGCACACTTTATTTAAATCTTGGAGAACTTCCAACGCAGTTATTGCAAAAAAGGCTATTGGATAATATCGAAAGTTCAGCTTGTTCATCGCCTTTAGTAGTGGGCTCATTAAGAGTGTAGGTAAGGTATAAACGGGTTTGTTTTAAAAAAGGCCTTTGTTTTGGCATTGCCGCGGATCCTTTTGAGTGGATTCAAGTTAAGGATAGTAAAACTTAACAAAAGAGCTACACTACGTATCGAGTTAAAAAGTTACAAGTTCGTATAACAAGTGTATTTAGAATGGTAAAGTCTATAAATTTAGAAAGCTGACAAAATTTACATAATAAGAAACAAAAGATATACCCAAGTCCGGAGAATCGAGATATTGTTTGCGTCCAAGAGCAGTTACCGACCGTCACCGCTATCGGTAACGAAGTAGTGCTTTTTAAAATCATTGCTTTCTTTACATTCCCTGAGCACAGATTAATATGTTAAGAAAATTTATATCACCTGATCAGAAGTATTCATGAAAGGGAGCCTGTCAAATGAGCTGATGTTTTTTTCTATAAGTTAACTTAAGTTTTTAACTGTAAAATCCATTTCAAACTTTTTGAATAATTTAGTATTTGAATTTTGTGTTTCTTTAAATATTAATATTTTTAACTGTACGTCGGCCACATAGGCTTAATTTTTCTAATTTTTAAACCTTCAATAAATAGGAAATGTGTTGTAGCAGGTGGTACTACCACAACGAAATACTCGTAAACTAATTTACTTGAAATGGTTTCACATAATGAGTTTTTCCTACACGTTTGTGCCTTTTTCCAACTTTTATATTCCTCTCGTATTTATACAATTAGTTGTAATAGTAGTTTGAACTATCGTCTTAATCTGATTGGTGCTACAGGCTGGTTCACAACTGCGGTAGAAATGAAACGAAAATAAGAACTTTTTATGTTTAACGTGGTAGTGCACAGCATGTTTGTGTGTATCGGGTGTTATCGGCAAGTTTTTTTTATCAAATAGGCAAATATGTTAGTGTCTCTTCATTTTATAATTGGGTAAGTGAAAAAGAATAAGTTTCACTTACAACGATCATACGGTCTTCAAATAATGACGTAATCAACGATTTTTTTAACTCAAAGAATTCTGTTTCGTCTATCATCGTTTTCATACTTGTACATAAAATGCTTTTTAAGAGAGAAAAGCTAAATTCTTCTGTTGCAGTTGACATATGTGTACACTTCTGTTTCTGAAACAGGCCCTTGACAATATCAAAAACATCATTTATTGTCTACATAGCAGTACCTTTTATATATACGACAAGAATTTTTTTGTTTTTTGGCTTTTTTTAATTACGCATGTTATGTGCAAACATTTATTCTCATTATGAATTTTAGTATCTAGAATAATCAACAAAATGTGGGTAGATGCGATGCAATTTTCATTAACTTCCCAAAATTACAAGCTGTTAATAACTAACCCAACAAACCGACCGAACAAATTTGTAGTGTCTGGTATAACGACTAAATTAGAGGAGAAAGGAAATTAATCATACATCCTTTGGTTTGAATAAAATAAATTGCGGGTTAACAAACTCAGGTAAATTAATTTCAATAAATAACAGCAATTTTGAGAATTTGACAATCAATTAACTTTAATTGAAGATATTATTACCAATGTTTGGAATGTAATCAGAATTTAATACTTTATTAAAGATTTCAACTTACATAATTTCTAACAAAAAGACGCAATAAGGATTGGCGTTCCAAATTACAATAACAGTAGTTATTTTTATTCATCAAATTGTCAATGAACATTCAATGGAGAGACGTTTTTCATTATCCATAGAAACTTCTTTGATTAAAATATCCTACTGGGGATGTACTTTATTCTAATTTATGACGCTATTGAACAATTTATCGAAGAAATACTAATTCGAAGCACTTCAGAATACAATAAAGACATTCCCTTTTTATTCGACGACATCAATCCTTTCCGTTCTGTAAGAAGGTACCAAAAGAAAAGAAACTCGACCAAATTCTACGTTTCCAAGCAGGTTGTGACTAATTAAAATTTATCTGGTGGTGAGTTTTGATATTTTTTAACGACTTACAAAAGCGTGCTTTCACACTTCACGTGTTTGTTTGCGTTCTATAATTGTATTCCACATTTCTTTTGTTTTATGGAGTCTAAAACAAGAAACCCTGAACAGTAATTTTGTGTTTGTAGAAATTCTCAAATTATTACAAACATTTTGTTTTTAATGCAAGATTTGTTGTGGTAGGCACTTTAGCCATATTGCAGCTAAAGACATCCGGTTTTTGTTTGCATAAATAGAGCAACTAGTCCTCGAAAGGTTTTCTAATTTTTCGGTAACCCTTTAGCTCTCACTATAAATCAAGAAAAACCAAGAAAAATTGACTTTTTCTTTCTGGGATTGTTCTTATACAAAACTTGCATCATGTTAATAAATCTCGTGTTTCTGGAATTTCTGATACAAAGGTTTGCGAAGTACAAATTGGAAAATACATTTTATAACGCTAAAGACTAACCATGCCAACCAAAATATAGCGTTGACCGATGTTTGTTCGATTTGTTTTACATATTTTATTTGTAACTGCTATAAAATGATATCAACGGACGACAAAGTATGCTTGTTCAGGTTTGGTCAAAACTCTAAGTATGAAAACAATGAACCACTACCTCAGTTTCTTTAGATTATGACTTATGTCCTTTAAGTGAACTTGACTGTCTCTAGTTTTCAAGCGACAATGCAACCTGAAAGTGACTAAAATAGGCTAACGTTGTGAACACTTAAGTCTTGAGATGCCCCTTGAAAGTGTTTGTCTTTACCAAAGGTCTTTGATATTTACATTTTTATACTGTAGTCAAAAATCATTAAGCTATACACCCAGGAGGGAAAGAATAGTGCTAGGACATCTAAGACTACTCATAGTACGATATAAGAGATCTGAAAGCTTAGTATTATTTCACATATTAGGACAAATTTCCAAAGAATAATTTCACATTTACTTAGTGTCTGCCAGTTCTTGCCAAACAAAAGCCTTAATAATGCAGAT
Source organism: Ignelater luminosus (assembly GCA_011009095.1). NCBI lineage: Eukaryota > Metazoa > Arthropoda > Insecta > Coleoptera > Elateridae > Ignelater > Ignelater luminosus. Next base: position 25,202 of record VTPC01000881.1, read on the forward strand.
GCTTGAAGAATCAACATGATGCGACATTAAAAATCGCGTTGACTTTACTTCTGAAGTCACAGATACAGGCTTCTGTTATATTCTTAACAGTTCAGCCCAGTAGATAAAAGAACTTACAAACGAGCCAAATTAAAAAGGGTGCTGGCCAAACTTGGATCATTCAGACACACAGAGAAAAAGAGAAATTACGCGCAACGATTTGTTAGGAAATATCGACAGGCGAATTCTTTTTTTCAAAAACATCCTTTATTAAATATGCATAGTACAATCTTAATTACATTAATTTATAACTACAGTTGAATTGTGCTTATATACTAACAAGCTAGACGAGTGCAGGTTAAATACATCAATATGCATTTCCTAAGAGTAAACAATCTGACTTGAACTAAATTAAATTTAACACTACTATAACAATTCGTGTGGTTTGGTACGCTTCAACCTTCTGATTTCTTGCGTGTTGTCTAAGAGTTGAATGACTTCCAAGTTGGTGTGGCGAAATAGTCTTCTTTCGTGCTTTGTTGCATATTCTTGAGTAACTTCGTGAACCCATTTAATTGCAAGGTCATTGTGTAGTTCTTCATTGGTTACGTAACGGTACGCATTGGTAATCAGTCGAAGAAATTTGTTTTAGCTTCGTTGTATAATCAGTTGATTGGATGGCTTAGTGCAACCCCAGAGCTGCACTCGATATGTCCAAATGGGTTTTATTATAGACTGATAAATCAGTCTTTTTGATCTTAGGTCAAGTTGGGAGTGTCTACCGACTAACCAGTACATTTGTCTACTTTTGAGTCTGATTTGTACAGCTTTCTGTCTAACATGGTGTTTCCAATTCAACCTGATATCAAGATGAAACCCGAAGTATTTTACTGAATCTGCTTAAGGGACTTTTCCTCAAGAGATATAGTTAGATTACTATCTGATCGACGTAACGCAAAATTAACATGGACCGATTTCAAGCTGTTCAGTTTTATTTTTCAGTCTAATGTCTATCTGTGGATTTTATTGACTGCAACTTGAAGTTTTTCTATTGCTTTTGGTTGAGAGTCGTCTTTTGTCATAACGACCGTGTCGTCGGCAAAAGTGCCAATTATAGAGTCTTTTGTTATAGGAATGTCTGCGGTATAGAATAGGTAGAGGAGTGGTCCTAAGACACCACCCCGCGGTACTCCAGCTAATATAGGTTTGAATGTAGAGAATACCCCTTCAAGTGACACTCTAAATTTTCTTTCAGAAAGATATGACGCCGGTAATTGACAATAGTTCCGCGGTAGGATTTTGCTCATCTTATAGACCAGTCTTAAATGCCATACCCTGTCAAATGCTTGTGAAACATCTAGGAATACTCCAGGGCAGTATTTCTTTTCTTCAAATGCACTTTTGATTACAGCTATTATTCTGTGCACTTGATCTATTGTTGAGTGGTGATTGCTAAAACCAAACTGGAAATCTGCTATATTAACTAGTGGTTTTAAACGTTTTATCAGTAGTTTTTCAGACAGTTTAGATATGGCAGGTAGTAACAAGATAGGTCTGTATGATCCAACTTGTTCTGCCGGTTTGTCAGGTTTTTTAAGCATAATTATTTGTGCCGTTTTAAAACATTCCGGAATGTGTTTGAGTCTTAAACAGACATTAAATATGTAAGTCAACATAATGATTGCTTTACGTGGCAGTTCTTTCAGTAAGCCAGGTAAAATTTCATGAATTCCAGGAGCTTTTTTAGGATTGAGATTGTTGTCTATTTCCAAGGCAACTTGCATTGGAGAAATCAACTTCATAGCTATTTCAGGTTGAGAAGCAGGTGTTGTATCTTTTGTAGAGTGTATGTCGTTAGGCTGAAACACACCAGCTAAGTGTTGAGCGTTTTTGATAGGCGGCACTCGAACAATTGGTCGTTTGAATCTGCGAGTTGCTTTCTATAGTGAATAATCTTGATCGGCTTCCGGGCTTAATTCACTAAGGTATTTTTCGAAGCAATTCTGTTTATATTCTTTGATTTTTTGAATGGTCTGGTTACTGATGTGATTGAATTTTCTTTTGTCTGCAACATTTCTGGTTCTATGCCATACTCTTCTTGCTTTTCTTCTTTCTTTTATCATGTCCCTAATTTCAAGGGGGTTATTTACTTCATGCTCAGTCTTTTCTCTCTCTGCAGGAGTAGCTTCTTTTGCAGCTGATCAAATTTGCTCTATTAGATTTTGTGCTTGCAGGTCAAGATCTTCTTTAGTTTTGAGTTTTAGATTTAAACTGATTAAATTTTCTAGCACAAGTCTGAATTTATTCCAATCAGTATATTTATTAGTAAAATTTTGCTTCTTAATCTTTTTGATGACTGAGACACTTAAAGTTAATAGGACTGGAGTGTGATCAGATGTAAATTCACATAAGCTTTCAGTTTTGATCGTGTTTGTTGGGATTCCTCTGGAGATGAAAAAGTCCAACAGGTCTGGGATTTTGTTGTAGTAGGCCAGTAAGTGGGCTCACGGCCTGAATGATAATTGCATTTTGTAGTGTTAATAGCACTCAGTAATTCATTGCCTTTACCAGGTGTTATTAATCTTGAGCCCCAAGTTGTGTGTTGCTATTATTCTTCTTAGGCGGTTCTATAACTACCTTGCAATCTACTAACTCTTTGATGTCGAAGATCGCTTGGTTACTTTTTTTTGGATAAGATCTACATAAAACAGTGGAAATGCTTTAATGATCTTTTCTTCATTTTTGTTTACAGATTTTTTAACTATGGGAGTGATGGCAGCTACTTCATGACCCCGTGCGTCTTATCTTCTTTGATGTCATCGCGATTAGTTGTCGCTGGTAGACCTCTAATCACTATTCTGTACCATTTATCACTTTTCAATTGATAAGTGTGAAATTCTAATTTATTGAATGGACTATTAGATATTTCCTTACTAGCTTCTTTCATTTCTAGAAGCTGTTGTCTGACTTTTTGGTAGTCGTTTTCATTGCTGACTGTTACATTAATGTTGTTGTTAGACAAAGCTGTAAAATGTACTGGTTTTGCCGCCACCCCCTTAATCTGTGACCTAAAGACGTTAAAACCATTAACATTGCTCACCTTGATAGGAGGAGGTAGTGGTATTTTGCCTTCTTCTTTCTTCTTTTTGACTGCTTGTGATTGCTTATCAAGCGGGGATGGTGTCAATTCAGATTTTTTTCTCTTATTATTTTTTTTACTTACTTACTAAAAACAACAAAATAATATATTTTTAATTATATTCCGTGCCAAGTTTCATAATGTGCGTAGATACTATTGAGGATACTAATAAATAAACGCGTGTTGAGCTTAAAAACTTGGCGTTTCAGCATCTCCTGAACTGTTAAGAATCTACAGTGAAAAGTTTTGCGTATGTTATCGATGATCAAGATCTATGAACACTTTAAGACTTGAGGTCTCCACAATGTCAGTCTATTCAGGTTGATTGAGAATTAAAAAATTAAGAACTCCTACTAACTGAAGTTTGAAGATGAGAACGTCCATGATCGTTAGAAGATCATTAGAGACAGTCAGAGTCGCTTGAAGTTGATCTAAACGTATATGTACCTATAGATTGAACTAATTAGCTGAATACTTTTTTTATGGCAGATAACATTGCAAGCCAGCCAGAAGAATATAGTGTTGAAGTTCGGTTATTTGCCTTAATATTAAGAAGATTAAAGTATGTTGTCGACGTCCATGGTACATGAATTTATTATTGGTTGTGATTTTAAAGATAGTCGGAAGGCCTTATCATCAAACAGGATAATTCATCACTCTTAGAAACCGTCAAGGTAGAAAACGAAACTTTTAAGGATCCTGCTGAAGATAATCGACTGCAGTTATTACCTAGAATCTGGTAACAGTCTAAGCGGCGACCATAGTTTACCCTAGGTCATAGAGTACAAGAAAAAATTGTGTTTATAATGAATGTGGTACAATGCAATGGTGTGCCTAAAATTCACAGACTGGGTAAGAAGTAAATAGAGCACTTTTGGTACAATTTCTGGCAGTTTAGTTACGTCATAAGGTACACGAATGTAGTGCAAGAACGAAAGAAACGTTAAACTATAGCTAATGTCTTCCTCTGTTTATGTCTGTCTATTGGTGTACTTCCACTACGAATACAATGTTTTCTTGTATTTAATGATGTAGGATAAACTACGGTCACCGCTCGGTCTATAACAACAAAACTTCGAATCTTAAAGTAGAATAACTCTAAAAGAAACCATTACTACGATTTATTTAACGCGAGAGTTAGCTGCAACTTTGTATTTCGTTGACAGAGAACAGTGAAGGTCTTTTATAAATGTTTATGTTGTAAATTATTCACTCATTGTCAACTGAAATGAATGTCTGTCTCGATTGTGTTTTGTATAACAATATCTAAACTCCATCACTTCAGTATTATTTATTGTTTGTTTAATTTTCGAGTAAATAATAAATAAAGCAAATTACATTATGAATGATACTGCTGATGACAAAATAGTAATGTTAAATCTTTAGGTCGGTATTATCCTTATTATGGTAATTTTTATTTTTGATAAGTTAGTGTTATAATGCTAAAAAGGAATAAACAGATACTTCGTTTTAAAAATGGACGACGCCTGTGTTTTAAACAGTTTTATGTATCAGTTACAGTGAAGAAGTTCACTTTATATCAAAATCTAAGCAAGGATCGTCCTAGATCTATAGTATTAGAACGATATTGCATTTTCCTGTTTATAACATAGAAAGACAATGCGTAAATTGGAAATGCAGGACGTTAAAAATAGAACTATAATTCCATTTTTATTACAAACATAGGGAGCTTTATTGCATAATATATTCTTAAGCACCCATTATACAAACACTGTTGATTGTGAGCCATTTAACCGAGAAACAATAATCATCATCATATCTGCTAAAAGCGAAATCATGTACGATCAAATCGTGAATTTCTTTTGATAATAAAAACTAAATAAACTGAAAAGGGAAGAGTTTAGGAATTTTTTAATTTAAAATATTCACTAAGATGAAATCCTGCATCTTGCAGAGAATTTACTATAAATGGAAACAAATGCTTAACCCGATTAGGGAAGAAATATTAAGACAATCCATTTGTGTTGTTTAGGAATGTTTGTAATTTTAGTAATATATAAAGGTCAACAGAGCATAAGCAAACTGAATAAGTAAGCAGGATGTTCATAAACAAAATGAAGTTTATACAAATTTTCCGAGGGTAGTACGTATTAGTAAATGTATTATGAACGAGTACATGAATATTTCAGGTTTAAAGAAGAAAAACTTTCTTAACAATTAATAAACTTCATTTTAAACAACTCCAAGGAAGGTAGTTGGTATTCCTCATTGTTTCCGTTCTCTTAACTATAAGAATAACAAACTTGAACAAAGTAGATTGGTTTGGCTTGATTTAATAACTTCAAAGCGGTATGTGTTCTAAGTACCTAACAAAAAATGTTTCTGTAAGATAATCACTTTCATTCTCACTTTATTTAAAGTTTTCCAAATTAAGAAATTTTATTGTACAGATCAGTTATTATTAGTTACAAAGTTATTTATGAAACTGATACATTGTTTCTTACATGAGTAATTTTACATTTCTAATTTGTATGACTGCCGATATGTTAAAATTTAATTAAAAAAATACAAACCGGAAAAAACAGAACATTAGTAAAAGTATACTTACATAAAAAAAACTCATTCAGAAAGAAAAAAATACATAAAAGTTTGTCGGGTGTCGACGGGAGTTTTGCCTAAAAAATATCACCCTTGAGAACGGTAAAGCAAGGCTGTACCTTCCTGTTCTAAATTTAGTCTTTTAACCCCAAACTCTCTCGCATGTAATATATGCATAGATAGATATATTATATAGGTTATTTCGGATTTAACGTTGTAACGCGGAAAGCAAAAACAAAAGCTGCTTTTACGTTTACCCTCATCAGAGTTTTGAGCATTTATCCGGATGATAAAAGTTTAAGCTCTACAGATTTAAGTAATAGATTTAGGAATTTTGAAGGTTTATTTTATGCATTTTGTTTTGTTTTTTTGTTACAGATTTGTAGATTCTTAAAAAAAAAGCTTTCGTTCTAGAAAGTTTCATTACTAAGAAAATTAAGTTGGAGCAAAATTGAGCGTTTAGACCTGTATTAAGTTAACAGCAATTTAGTGTTACTTTCATTTTGTTCTTTATTTATTCTAGAATGTTTTCTTTTCACGGCTTATCTTTTACTTGGATAGATGTTACCAATAAAGTTTGACTTTATGAATATCTTAAATTATCGAGAGATTCTAACATATAGGTTAAGGAAAAGGTTTCTAGTAGAGCATCGTATTTTTTTAAAGTCATATACATATTTTGATTTCCTACTTGGAAGATAGAATCAGAGATAAGTAACACGCAGTGTGTGTGAAATTGAGGACAGGTAAAATTATTTCTGCAAAATATCGATAAGTTTACAACGCTTTCTACATTGCGTGATGTTCTCGAAGTTCTGTCTTTGTATAACTACATATTATGAGCAAAGAAATTCTTGACACGATTGTCGGTTTGAATACGTTTCTTATTGAGTTGTTTAGTTGCTTTTGATTGGCAATTTTCTTTCTAGTCAATCTCAATATTATTCTCAGTATCTTATTATTAGCACGTCATAAAAAAAGGTAGGAGAAAAGGTTTACTTCCTTACTCCTTCTTTTTGTTTCTCTATTTTTCTATTTCTTCATATTTTTATTAATTTCTTTGTGTTCAATTAATTTTCTACAATTATTATTTTGATTCCTTGCGGTACCAATAATGGTATCATCATCATATTTTCAAGTCAGTCTGATCTGAATAAATCTAATCTTATAAATTCTGAATTTTCATTTTTAAATTATTCCATCCCTTAGTCCATATTTCTCTAGCTTTGCGCCCCTTAATCAATTATAATTTATTTGATTGGTTGAGCAAAGCTACAAGTAAAACCATACTTATTTTAATTTCTAGATATTATTTTTAGTTATTTTGTTGCAAAACCAGCCGAATTAGCAAATCGATGAAGAATTTGTACATCTTGACAACGTTCCAAAGCTATTTACCCGTTCTATTGTTTTATTGCCAAAATTTACAAGCCAACCGGTGTGGCAATAAATTTTATAAATAGAGCGGAAAAGAGATGGACACCACTAAGTGTTGGCAGAGATAACGATAGATCTACAAATCTGAAAATGATCAGATCATTTATTGGCAAATATTTCTGTGAAAAAGATCGAGAAAAAACGGAGAGCGCGGAGCTTACAAAAAATAGCCAAAGAAGAATAAGCTACAATACGATATAGAACAAACACAGCATATTTATCTATAGGTATGAAAAGGTTGAGACGCGATTAAGCGGTAGATCCTTATGCTAATGAAGGATGGAAGTGTATAACCAGACCATGTGGCTCTCTGATATTTGGTCCCCAAGAATTGAAAAATAAAAATTGACTTTATTGATATCCACAGAAAAAGAAAAAACGAACAAAAAGTATAAAAAAATTTGATGTGATGACTTCTACCATAACATATAGCTAGAGTACTAGAGAAGAATAAAGAGCATCAGGAATTAGAAGGATGGTATAAATTCTCTACAAGTGCTGATAGTGAGGTTAGTGCAGTGTTAGACATTGGAGGATAGTGTGTGGGTGTTTTACCCCCAATATCTTCAGTTGAGCGGAATTGTAAATGCTAGCGATGGAGGCTCCTTTTCCTATCCCTACCTTGACTGTATCCTTTCTCGGAAGTAATTAATTTTTGAGTATATGTCATGTGCTGCTGTCTGTCTGTTTTTGACAATGTAATCCTGTTTTTCTCGAGCTCTACTGCATTAGCCTTCGCTGTTGCTTAGTAGGGCCGGCCCATTCCTTCAAATTGTGTACTTGCGTTTTGATCTTCTATATAGTGTTCTCTAGTAATGGCAGTTGGTTCTCATCAGTTGACAGCGACATTTATAAAGAAAAACAGTTGCTGATGTAGGGGTTATGTTAATGACCTAAAAAGCTTTAAAATTTATTTGTATGGCAATTTTGAACAAAAACGGTTTTGCAGTGGTAAGATTTTAGAATACAAAGTAAAATATGGTATCAGATATTTGGAGAAAATGTGTTGAATGAGTGAGATTGAATGTACAAAGGTATATCATTCAAGACTCACTTTATACCTTGAAAGACATGTAAGACGTTATTAAACAAATTAAGGCAAGAATCAGATTAACAGGAAAAACAAGCATGCTCCGCTATACCTACCAACGTTTAATGTTTTTGCTTACACTTTCTGCTTTTATACTTTTATTTTTATTATGATTATCAAGACCTGAGCTGCCACAAAAGTGCTGGCAAGTTGTTTAATGACTTAAGCAAGCGCGATTTATTGCTGTCGATATCGTATCTGTACTTGAATCTGTTGGAGCTTACTACAGCAATAGCAAGCGACCAGATAGTATGTCCCTCATTTTATAGAAGTCTGGGAAAACTTTGCGTTGAGATGCCACATGCGCGAATAAACTTCAAAAGAAATTTAGAGAAGCTTTATCGCTTTGTTTTTGCATCATTTTCTGTTGAGACTTTTGGTCCTTCGAGCATGAGTATAAAACATCTTGTAAAAGAGTTAGACGCTAAAATCAAAGATATTAAAAAAGATTTGAAGGCAGAGGTTTTGTAATCTAAAGAATCAGTTTAGCGATTCAGGAATGCAACACAGCGTTAGTTTTGGGAATATTACCAAAGAAAGAAGGGTCACATCAAATATTCTATTTATAGAGTTAATGTTAATTGTGATTTTTAGAGTTAAGAAATGTATGTCAATTGTATTTGTATGATAGAACTATGATTATAATATGCCGAAAAAAGAACATGTTAGAATACTGATTTTCATCTCATAATCTATAAAACGTTCTTTTTCCTATTTTGAAAACTGGGATCTTTGCTTTTAAAAAAAGTGTGATGTCAAATTCCAAAACTGGATGTCGGTAAATTGGGAAAAGACGGAATGGATCGGCCGTACTGAGAGTTAGTGAAGGTTGATGTAGTAGGCCATGATCCTTTCTCAATATCTCATCGCTCTCGATTACTTCTATGCATGCACCATATCTAAAAACTGCACTTTGAGAATCGATTTACAGCTAGAAAATATTATCTGTTCATTGCTTACCCAGTGATCAAGCCGTTGAAGTGAAAAACTTACATTTATGTACGTTTATCACTTTATAGCTTACACTGAGTGGGTTTTCTTTGATGTCACGTTATCATTCAATCATATAATACAGAGTTTTTCTGGCACAGTTAGAAAGAGAAATGTGGCTCTTCTACACCGCAGTGCACTTAAATGCAAGTAAAAATAAGAAAATAGAATTTAAATCTAGAATTTTAAATGACGATCAATACGTACGTTATCTAGTAGAAACTGGTCTTAATAATTTGCAAACAGTAACAGTTTGTGATTTCTTAGGTAAACAAAAGACGTCATAGAAAAACTAACTGTATGGGCATCAAAATATTGATTCATATTGATTTCCACTTCCCGTTTTAAAATAACATCTATAATGGCAAACTGAGTCGAAAAACCTCTTCCGCCTGGAAAAGTCAAAACTGTATCCTAAACGTATTTGTGTAAGTCAAAGCAAAAAGTTGTCAGGAACTGTTCGGTATATTAACCAATTAAAAAGTAATAAATGGACCAAAGAAGAAGCCATTGCAGCAGGCAACCAAGATGAAAAAGGAATCTGGGCTCTCTTAGTTGAACCAGCCAACACTACGTCTATTAAGGGTAATAGGTAAATCTAGTTTTTCCGGTTCAAGATCTACAATTTATGGTTTTAAGATTATATTAATCACGGAGATGTTAGACTTTTTGAATAATATTCTGAGCATTGTTTTGTAAACTGAATGGGCTATTTACTGATATAATTTATTTTTGCTTAATGTCACAAATAAGGCTCTTAGCAAATACCAAAGCTACATAATGTTGATATTTGATAAAAAAAATCTGCAGAGAAAAAGAAATGAAAATCGTCTAAATCTCAATTATTATAGTCTATAGACTATAATACAAAAACAAGTTCAATATTGATCTAATATTTTGTTCCTTATATACAAGACAAAACACTCTGTTTGATTTTGTTTTTCTAAATACACATCTGTAGAGTTTTGTTTTTCTATTTTCTTTGATTCACTTATTAGAATCCTTTTCTAGGTCTAGAAGTTTCTCTATTGTCAAAACTTCAAACGAAAGAAATTCACTTTGATGATTACCGCACATAAACCACCATAGGAATGAATATGCCAAACCACATTTTGATATCCCCAAAAAATCCTATCTTACCTACTCCAGGCGCATGTCTATAGGGCCGAACTCAGTTTTAATCATTTAAAAGGAATGTGTTGGAATGTTCTCAAAGACAACGTTCTCTATCTATACGGAATTGTATTTCAGGCAGTAAGGTCTAATATAGTTGACGTTATCATTTTCTGACTAATAAGGTGAGTGGTCATAAATAGAAAATCGTCAAAATAAGTTTAATAAATAATCATCGAGATTTAGAAAATGCATAAGGCCAAAAAGCTCAATTTCGACACATTGGTGAGCTCTGTCTTTGTTCCTATTTGGGGATTAATGAAAGCTTCAAGAAGGTCAAGAGTCGGTTCTTTTCTTACTAATGGTGTGTAAGTGTGATCGATCTCTATTCATCTTAATTCTTTTTATCTAAGTATCTAATACATTTTGAGGATAAGAAGCTACCGGTTTCTTGAAAGAGGCGGCTTTATATTGAAATGTGGAAAAGAACAAGCAGCATGACAAACCATCTTTTAGAAATAGATATAAAAATCAAAATGCTATTTTAAGTATTAAACTGCTTCTAAATTTAAACTTGATAGAAGTAATTGTAAACTTGGAGTGACTGTGACTATTTTTTTTTGTTTCTGCTAAGAGACAATGGTGTTTCATTTTCAATGATCTCTGCTGTATATTCTTTGGGTATTGATTAATCATAAACTTTTTACAGAGCACTAGAGCACCAGCTGCATTCAACATCGAAGGGAGATTTTTTAAGCATAAACACAGTTTCTATTTGAACTCATTAGAAGAATTTATTACATACTACATTGGACTCCAATAGTCAATAAAAAAAATGGATAAATACTTTAAAATGAAACTGCTAGCTATTTTACACTATTATTTTTTTGTTTAACTCTATAGTTTACAGTATTTATTTACTGTAAAGCGTGTTATTATTAAAGTCTTAAATCAACTTGGAATTTAGGAAAGTTGTAAATAAATTATGTATTATGTTGCGTCTTCGGGAAAAAATGTTTTAATTTTCCCCCGTCACTGCAGCGTTGAAATTTGAAAATGATTGATGTGAACAGACTTTGGTAGGATCTCATTTATTCTGTCTATAATAAATCCTTATCAATCAACCACCTACAAAATCCGTCTTGTTGAATACATAAAAAAGAATTAATGTTCAAAACCTGCATCATTTATTTAGAAACAAACAATAATTACGTCACCGCTGCTGCCGGTAAATGGCATACAGTAAAATTCTTAGTTGTACATTTTTGTCTTTTTGTTTTGATATAACGGGGTAGATTCAATTATTTTAAATAATTTTTTTGATAGAGCAGTTAATTTATTAAATTCTAATTTTTGAAATAACTAGTTAGTGATAAATGCGCTGTTCTAAATGTGAATGAAAAACTTTTTAAAGAAATCCAATAATCAAACACAACATTCTAACCTTTTCTACTCTCAGTAGTAAATATTGAGTATACTAATTAATGATTTTTTGGAATATTGTTGTAATCTACATCCTTCTTTGTCAGTTTAGTTTTTCCCTTTTGTTATGAACACTAGGTATGCACGTGTACTAGCAGTGCCAATTAAATCATAACTAATTATTTTTTCAGACTAGGGGAAATTTGATGTCTTAGATGACGGTATTTGTAACTTGTAAGTAACATAAAATGGAGTATATATTTAGAATGTTTTTTAAACAAAAGAAGAGTGACATTAAGGACCTAAATCGGCCCCAGATGATTTTTTTCTCATAGTTTTATTGAAATATTCACTTTAATAGCTTCCTAATTGACTTTTATTTGGCAATAGAATGGAAACAACTAGATTGAGTTATTTAAATAGTGAGTTTTGGATGTTTTGAGAATATCTCAAAACTATTTGTGTCAGAGGCAGTATGCTCTAGGGAATGTATTTAAGTCTTTATCTCAAGCTATTATACATTTTGTTGTAGTTTATTTATCATAATCTAAATGTCTTTTATTTTGTCCAAACTGAGTAATACAATCGAAAATCAAGACTTCTAAAAAGAATACAAAGTTGTGTTTTATTGGTAAATGAAACAAATTTTCCTCGATTGCCCAAATGTTGTTTTATTGAAACAGTTTGGATACTACGTGAAAGAGGACATGCAGAAGTAAATAAACCTTCAAAAATTTAAGTTATCTTCAGTAGTATTTCATGTTGCGCGTTATAGAGGTTTCTCTTTAACATATCCCAAACGTGTTCAACTGAATTTAAATCGATACTTCTTGACGATCATGCAAGTGTGCGATTCCAACTTCTTGAAGATGTTTATTTACGATACGAACTGTATAAGGGCTTTGCATTATCATGCATAAACCTGTCTCCAAAAAAAAAGGCATAAAAGGCATAAAACTTACATAACCGCACTGATAACGTAAGCCAATAAAGTAGCGGACACTTTTCGGCAAAAATATGAATTTTGTGTACTGTAAGATTTTAAGTTATTTTCATAATATATTCAAAATGAGCGTTGCATATCACAACGAAATACGTACTACAAGGGTATCCGAATAATCTGGATGGTATACAGCCGATCTGAAAGCCCTTCCTGGTTGTTGGGAGGGTGTTGCGCGTTTTAGAGTTGTCCTTTTTACATAACCCAAACATGCTCGATTGAACTTAAATCGATACTTCTTGACGATCGTGCAAGTGAGTGATTCCAACTTCTTGAAAGTATTCATTTTTATAGGAACCGTATAGGGACCTGGCATTATCATGCATAAATATAGACCCGTTTTCAAAAAAGGACATAAAAGGCATAAACTGTTGGTGATGTACTTACGTAACCGCACTGATAGTCCCACAATTATTACGTACATACACGTAAAGATATTTCACCCGAAACCCTTATGGATAGCTCACATTACATTGCTTATCGCGTTCGATGGGTCTTTTGCTCACACGTATTCTTCTATATATGCAACATTGGTCTCATCAGTAAGTAAAACTTGTTTCCAATCGTTTTGTTCCCAATCTCTATGTTCTCTAGTAAAACATAGTCTTTCTCTACGACGCGATGATAGTCCACTGTTAGTTGGGGTTGTATTACAGGTCTTGTTTCTCTTAAATTACTTTCTATGCCGTTTTTTAATGATCTTGGTACTTACTTGTCGTTGATGAGCTTCTACAGGCTGCATTTGTAGTCCATGGCATATAGTAGTGAAAGATAATGCTTTACTCGCAGCCTCAACCGCTGTTATAAAACGTTTCCGTCCGTGTTCATACCTCCTCAAGTGATTTCCAGCTTCTCTGTGTCGTTTTGGCATTCTTAACTGAAACCACATTGCATCCTATATTCTTCTTTGACTGTAACCTTCTTCAGCCAACGTTTTAATTTTGCACACTGTGATTTGTTAAATTTTGGTTTGCGAAAGCAGTTTCATACCTAACTTATTTACTAAAGCAGTCACTTGGAGAAAAAGTTTGTAGAAGGTGCATGCTCACATTAGGAATATATGCAAAAATATCTACAATTTCATGTTGTATTAATTATTTCTTTAGTTAAAAATTAAAAATACTTGCAATGCTGATGCGCTAATTTTTTGGATGAAGTCGATGTAATCACACAATCGTCAATAATTACGGAATCAATATCCATTTTCCATAAAATATGGAAATTATAAAATCAATCAATAAGAATATTATTACCAGAAATTAAAGATTTATGTTCAGAATGCGGTAAAAACTCATGACACCGCATTATTGATGGTTCTGTTCACTATATTCCTTATTCGTTTTCTGCATTAAGCCTAAAACTTAAAATCCACAATTTGCAACTAACAAAAAGGTTTAATTATTATAAACGACAACTTCTCCAGTGTAAATTACTTTTGTTCATTTGCTACACTACATGAGATTGTAACTAGGCGCAAACGATTAACTAATGAAGCTTGTTTTTGTGTAAGGCTAGAAAAGAAATAGTGACCTTTTCAAATGCTGACATCAGCGCCTGTTCGTCTGTTTTGTTGTAAAAGGTCTTCACAAAAAGTAAAAGCACATCAAATTATTGTATTTCATAAACTGTGAGTGTATATGGAAGTCATCAGCAATCTTTCTCTCTCTATGCTTTTTGAATGTCTAAAACGTATAACATCTTCTAGAAATAAATATCCTTCCACCAAATAGGCACTTTATCATAGCTATTGAATTCAATATCAGCTAATTAGTCTATCTGTTAAGATTTTCTAAAATGAATTAAATTTGTCAGAAGTAAAAGGCAATTATTATGCGATATGAATGTTAAAATTCTGACATCTGTTATGTCATCTTAAGAAGGCTGTAATAACGTTTTCAGGGATTGAAACTTTATCTATTACCGCCGAAGTGCTGACAGCATGTCCATATGTTACAGAGGCAGCTGCCTGCTTGTAGATAATTCCAACAATTAACTTTAACTGTAACTTTACGACAGTTACTCCCATAAAGTGACGAAACACACACGAAAGCTGTATGAAATTTTGACACAATATAGCGGAAGTATTAAAATAATTTAGGGTGCACTAAAATTGCTCCTATTTAATATTATATTAGCTTAGGTAATTATTATTTGTTGCTTTGATAGAAAAAGTTTCTATAGATTGATAAACATTACTCCGGTCCAAGAAGAAATCTACATAATTATAGAATTTAATGGAATAGATAAGTGCTAGTTGTTATAATTAACGTCATTCTGCGCATTTTTGAATCATTCTGTATTTGGTGTAAATCTTCTTTACGTTAGTAAGCTTTGTGAGATTAGACTTGAAAAGAAATTCTTTCAGCGCTAGCGGCTGAATCGATAAGTTATTTTCAATAACGCGTTTTCTAATTTTGAATAACATACAAAGCACATTTTAGGGTGTAAAACCTTTGTAAAAAAAATTAGGACTGATTTAAATTTAGCGTTAGTAACCATAAAAGTTAATTTTACGGCATTCTCGTAGTTAGCATGCTCCAATGCTTTAGACCAGCAAACAATTTCTGGGGTTACAGATGCCCTACTTGGTGACTTTTCATGCCTTTGGATGAGCTCGGTTAGTTGTCCCGTGGTTGTTCCTAATAGTTTGCGACATATATTCGCTTTTACGCATTTTGAGGTGGTGTAAATTTCAGTAGATTTAAATAGTCTAGATTCTTCGTGCCCACTAACTGGTTGAATTACTTATTTTGTCAGAATCTGCCTAGAACAGAATCGGTGTTTTATTTTAAACTTCATATAATTGTAATGACTAGATTGAAAATAAATAATAGTTTGGTCACCTTTTTATTTATTAAAACGCAAAATTAGAATTTTTATTTATTATTTCAATTACACAATTCACAATGTCAAAAGATTGTTAAACAACTGAAAAGAAACAAAACAAACCTTGATTCTTTAGAAAATAATAAAATAATAAGCCAACTGAACTGACTAACTTCATTGTATCTAGCAGGATTCATTACATAATATAATAATAACATATATAATAGTATCATAAGCATTTATTATTATACTAAATTCAATCTCTTTCCAGTTAATTAACGGGTGTCGTTTGTTATTTTGCAAAGATTCGATGGCCTGAGTATCACTGATAGTTCGGCCTGTTTATCAGTCAATTACTTAACTAGTCAGACGATCATTTCCGATGCAAACAAATGATAGGTAATTCGAATTTTTTACTTTCATTGTTATTCCCCATACTGTAGGGCTTTTCTAAAAATGATCAAGGTTAGGTTTATTGCAGAGTTAATTACTTCCCACAAGATCTGATTGGCACTACTGTGAATGCTTTTTGATTTGTCACTGTGCTATTCTTTTTGGTTTGCCGCAATTTTATCGTTTCTGTAATTTATTTCAATAACATTTTTAAAGTTTCAGCGTAATAAAATTATGACGAAGACTGACGAGAAACTATCTGCTATCTTAGTGAAAATTTTATATTGCTTTCATCTGTCTTATGCTTTTTCAACCTTTAATTACCCTTAACTAAAAAGCTTGCGATTTGAAACCTACGCTTATCAATCAATTGGCGAAAAACAATCTTCCCTTAAATAAAGACAATTAAATATTTGTCTGCAATGCGCGGCATGTTCAATATTACTATATGTGATGCGTTTTACAAAAAAGTACTTTAAGTCGGAAAACTTAGAGGATGATATTTAGAAAGAAATAGTTGGATTTGTTGAAAATTGAGCGAGATACAGCGTTTCGAAAATTTAATTCGTAAAATCATAGTTTGAGAAAAACAGCTTTAAAGTTTTCCGTGCAAATTAATTATAACATGACACTGTGTGGAGCTAGTTTAAAGCTTGTAATGTTACCAAACCTTACTAGAAACATCTGGGATTGAAACCTAAAAATCGACAATTTGACCGTGATCGCGTTGCTTTTACTTTGCCGACTTAAGGTACCTTTTTATAGATCGCATCACATATTCTCTTGCAAGCTTTATCTATAAAATTAACGACGTATATGTCTTATAACAATTACAGTGAAATACTTCCAACACACAAGTTTAGCAAAGTTTGTGGGTTGTAGTAGATACCACTACAACAAGCGGGTAATTGAGATCATCCCAAAACTTTTGTTGTTCTGACAATTAACAGAGCTACATACATTTACTTGAGATAAATAAATGTTGAACACCAGTCGCCTGGGACAAAGTCAAAACTTCATAGTCTTATAAAAATTTACATCCAAAAATTAGAAATTGAGGTGCGTTAGATACTTGTGAGTCTGCCATGATACGCCTGGCAGTTGTACTTCTAAGTAATCAACTACGCGATTTTCAAGTTTCGTACACGCAAATCAGGAACAAAATAGCAAGAACTGGCAATACAAACTTTGATTTATTATTCATGTGTTGTTGAATTAAAATTTGCTAAGAGCAAAATAGACGTGGTTGCAGTTGTTCACGAACCGTCTACACTGGGTCCAACGTGCTTGTGCAACTCTCTCTAATGGTTTGCTGAAATATCGGTACCAGATGGATTATGAATTTATTGTTCACTTTTGTTACAAGTTAGCTAAGATTCATTTATTGTTTTGTTTGGCTTACACGTTCGATTTGCTCTTCTCATCTTCAGTGTGCACGAAGCCTTAAATGTCACACTTATTTTCTGTCTTTGCTCTTTCACCAGATAGGTGTCTTTAGAATGTAGACCGGAGACTTTCGGTGCTGCAATGAATAGTGTGAAATTCTCTTCTTAAGTATTTTTTGAAAGTTTTGATGCTTTTTCTTTAGTAAGATATTAGGCTCCCTTATTAATATACAATGTTCTGTACAAGATGATAAGTGGTTTAGGTTTAAGATGGTAATGATTTCAAAGTTAATTTTTAGCGATCAACGTAATGGCACGTAGGATGATGACAGTTGGATAGCGTCAGTATCTGCGGGAATACGTAGCAAATAAAAGCACTTGAAACAGGGAACAGATGTTGTTCACATTGTTTGATTGCGTAGCAGGCGATGAACTCAAGTCACTTGAATGCATGCGAGGCTGTTTAGTTACGCGGTTTGGAAATTGGGGTGGGGTGGAGTTGATGGATTGAATGCTACAGAAACTGATGTAATGTGATAAAGACTTAAAAATGTAAGCAACCTCAGTGTGGGATAAGGGCTTTTACCCTTCACAAGTACGGCCGACCAATAGATGTTTAAATTTCTTGTTTTTGGATCTTCTTTTGGGGAGTAGCAATCGAATGCTCAAGCTCTTGGCGTGTTTTGTTCCATCGCTCTGTTTACGTATCGATTCTCAAAAACAGAAGGAATCTGGTTGAAGGAGTATTGTCCCGCAGACCGCCTCTTCCTTCCATTGGAGTATGGTAGAACATATAGCGCAATAAAAAGGTGAATCGATAATTGATTACTGGCAGAATGTAAGGATTATAAGCACTTACAGTTTTGAATCTTACATGACCTAGTAGATGAACAGGATTACGGGATTTCCAGATTTAACTCCTTTAGATCTTTTTTGCGGGGCCAATTAAAATCGACAGTTTAGACCTAACAGTGTAGAAGGTGTAAAACATCGCAATTGAAATGCAAAACATCGCTTCACAAACGGTCTATAGTGCAAAGCATCTATACATGAATAGGGCAATGTCAAATGGTAGATAATTTGAATATTTGTGTTAGATTTTATCAATTATTTTGTTTGTTTTTGTTTTAATTTTCAATGTTATTTTCACGGAGTACAAATTGGTTGCAATTTAAAAAAGATAATGATGACGTCATAGCTCAAGAACATGAGTTGTCAAAAAAAATCTTTCTGTGCTCAAAAATGTCATATTAAAATATAAAATTGATGTGTTCAAGGATTTTTCAAGAAAACATTATATAACCAAATTATGAATCTTATTCCAAACTTTATCACCACTCTGTATTTAGAGTTCATATACCAGTCTAACAGATAAATTTAACAAGACTACAACTACAAGTCGATATTAAACAAATTTTTGATAAAACATTTCCATTGAGTTCTCTTATTTGCAAGGATTTTGCATTTCATAAAAATAGCTATTGAAAATGGCTAGTAACATCAATATTTAGTTTACAATAACATTTATGACGTCGTCCACAAAATGTGAAAACTATATAGTGTCATTCAAAAAGAAGGGAACACTCAATAACTTTTTTATCTTGCGATTGACAAACAACAGTTAAATAGTTTGTTGTCTATGAGCATGTGGGCTATTTGTGAAACTTTTAATGTTTTTTGCATTTCCGGTTAAACCGGAAATGAGCACAACTTTGGTGTTTTAAATGGCACTATGTATTGTTTGTGGCATTTTCTAATTCTCCATGTTTTCCTCATTCTGCACATATAAAATTTTATAGGTGTTGCATAAGAATGTTTTGCTC
>VTPC01000882.1:25654-36814 GCA_011009095.1 Ignelater luminosus
ATCTTTTGTTGTTTCTATGACCTTTTCTAGTGCGTCATGGATAGATTTCAGTTGAAATATCACTGCTTTTACGGAAGAGTACGCGACATACCCAGTGAGTTTCAGATAGGGATTTCAAAGTAAAATTCTTAACGTATGAAGTCAGAATTTCCCATCTCTATGTTGAAGCCACAAATATCGTATACAGGCTCCAGACTCCAAAGAACGTCATTGCCAATGGAACCAACAAAGCCACGTCGCTGACTAATAAATTCAGGCTGTGGGATAAGCAGAACACAAAAAATGCTCTAGGATATTCCTCCAGTATTCTTGCTTGGACAGCCATATTTGCAGCATTATCATAGGCTTGCCCACGACAACTATTGAGATTTAAGTCTAAAATATTAATCAGTTCATTCAAGAGAGACCCGTCTTGCTGGTTATATGCACAAACCAAAATATTTTTCAATTCTAGCTGCAGCTTTGTCAATAATGTCTACAATACGTAAAATTAAAGTCAATTGTTCCTCATGGTCATTATCGGGGGTGCCAAAAACTGAAAATTATTTACTTGTCTTGACTCGTAATTTTATTTCGTTACGAATTTTACTGCCTAAAAGGTTAATTAACTCATTTTGAATAGAAGGCTCCAAATAATGATCTGAGATTTGTTTGTTAACAATTCGTCTTAGGTGTTCTGCCATTAACGTGTGTCAAATTGTGCTATCATTTCAATTAACCCTAAAGATTTTCCATTCTCCGTAGCTATTTCGTCTCCTCAATGCAACCATTGTGAGTTTAGAAATTTGCAACAAAAGTAGTGCATGATTCATGGCTCATGCGAGGTTTCTTGGTAATGATCCTAAGAAGGATGTTTCAGTACTTTTTACTTGCTACCTATTCATAATTCGACAACAGTAACCTCAATGCCATAAAAACAAGCATAAAAGAATTCTGAAGACTGCTGACTATATAAACTAAACTGTTGTAAATAATATTGGGTCTTACTTAGAAATTTCTAGCCAAGAATTAAAATAAGAAGGGAAAGCCTTGCCGCGAGGCCCTAGCAGGCGCATGAGCCCCTCCTGCCTGCCTCAAAAGACGGCTCTGGATATTGTTGGTCATTGAAATGAAATAAGTCAGCCGCGACTTGCTGCCAAGGCCTGGTTGGAATATCTTTTATAGTTAGTAGCTCTTTTTGATTGGAATTTTGAAATGTTAGACAGGCAGGACAATTTCTGACTACATCGGCAATCATTTTGTTGATATTGGGCCAAAATATTAGTTTATTTGCTTTAAGCTGGGATTTTGTGATTCCCATATGATTATAATGAAGACGATGGATCATCTCTGGTCGCATTGATTTTGGAATAACTAATGCATGGTTTCTAAAAAAATACTACGTGCCTCAACTAGTTTACGTCTATAATTCTAATATGGTTTTACTATTTCCTTTAAAGATTTTTTATTTGTTGTTGCAATATTTAATTGTAAGGATTATAAAGTTTTAGGTAAAAAACAACGATTTCGTGATTACTTTGTATAATAATTAATAAACAAATATCAAACTACTAAAAGCTTTTTTTTTGGTGATACACCCAACAAACATTTTACGCTACAATGAATGCCTTATGATACATAGACGATGTTATCTTAGCAGTTATTGCTCCATTTGCTCGACAAGTTGGAGAAGATTTGGTCTTAGTTGACGATAATACTCGACTCTATCGTGCAGGGATGGTCAACAAAGCCTTGATAAAACGCAATATCCAAAGAATTAATTTGGCCACCACGCTCACCAGATTGCAGTCCAATAGAGCACATATGGGACATACATACATGCTTTAGTTCAATTGTCGGTATATGTAATTTTCAGTTGACAAATGGTAAACGTCTGTTGGTTATATTTTTTAGATTCTAGTTCTTCGTTAATACTTATAATTTATTTGTACTTAATTATGTTCGTATGACGTCATGAACACCCGTTTACTACGTCATAAATACAAAGAGTTTATTTTCAAAGCTATCCAATTATTCACTTCAATTGACGCTCACTTATTTTAATTGTAAACAGCTGTTGATAGATCAGTTGACTAGAAGAACGACTGCGAATCAAGAGATACTAAGTTCGAACTGTGACAGACCATTTAAATAAAAAATGTGAGAGGCGACACTTCTTGCACCTGAATATCAAAGAAGGTAAGAACACAACGAACTGAAACGAACTTATAAGTATACTCCTTTTGATTTTAAAATTTTTATATTTTTTATAAACCGTGGTACGGCCCACTAAGGCCGAAGTGCTGAAAAGCATCAAGATCAGCGATAAATGTTTACTGGGAAAGCAAGTCGAGATTTGAGAAAATTTTGCAGTAAACATTTAAATAACACCAACACGATTAGATTTGCCATTTTATTTATAATTATGAAAATCGAAAATTACAAGAAAACTGAAACGTCTGGTAACCTCAGCTTAATGTCAAGTCGACCACGTTGCATATTCTTACCTTGAGAAAATTACAAAGTTCAAATTAACGGTAGACATTACGACTTCTAATAGCAGTAGAAAAAAAAGAAAGCAATAAAGAAAATCTCAAAAATATATCACCTGTCTCGAACGTTTAGTAATATACAAGTCAAGGTTTGTTTTGAGGTCAATAATATAAACGCACTGACATCCTGCGTAAATGGCAATTAACAGCTGAGTCACTAACCATTGTATTTTAAACGAGGGTTCTAATACTTCCTTGCATTTTTTTCGTTTATCGGTATCAATTAAAAATGCACATAGTTTAAAAAATCTGTGTCAATGAATGCAAGAACTGTATAGAGAACGGAAGAATGTAGTGAAATCATCACTAAAATACAGAGCTGCATGCATTAAAAATTTTAATCTTTAATTCTTCGATGCAAATTACTTGCGTAAATCCGGAAAAGTGGAAAATTACCAGAATTGGGTTTAGTCTATCACTTACGGAGCATCGCGGAATAGGAAGAAAAGTTAGTAACCTTGCAAAAAACCTCCAAGTTTGTAGAACTTGTTCTGCTTTTTAATGTCATATTATTTGCTTAGTTTTCATTGCTACTGTTTATATGTAAACTTTATTGCCAAATATAAATCAACTAAACCTGCATAATTTATAAAATAAGATACCTTGACCGCTGTGCTTTTAAATAAAATCTTTGTAGTATTTAACTTGTCTTTAAATTATTATTTGGTAATTATTTTTTAATTATAAAGGATATGTAACTATTTTTTGCATAGATATCCTTCAGAAATTTTAATTTCCTTGCGATGGAAAAATCCTAATATAAAAGAACATAAAATTTTATAGAGACTATTGAAATTGATTAACTAAATGAAACCTCCAAAATACAATCACCTTTATTAAATAAAAAGTATCCATTCTGATCCCCTGGCAAAATTTAACCGAACCGTTTAACCAGGGGACCAGAAATAACCAGTAATTATAAAAAAACCAGAATCTATTGAGTATTTAAAAGATTTTAAGTTCGTTTAAACTTTCTACAGCAAGGCTTCGCATATTATCCAATCGAATAGAATGTAAAACCTGATAGTACTATACTATACATAAAACTTCTTCAAAACAATGATGATGTAAGGCGTATGTTGTACGATCAGCCTTCGCTCTCTAGTCATCAGACCATCTATATTAGCTGAGTTGTCTTGGTTGCCTTCAGGACGAGTTTTGGCTCCGCTATTTGTCCTTGCCTCTTTACGGTTTTTTGACATTTTTGAAAGAATTCAAACTGGATCTACAAAGCCGACTAAGCCGGCGCTTTGTCCATTCTACGTTTTTCTTGGCCACTTCTCTTTTAGTTTGAGAAAGCTAATGGAGCTGTATTTCAAGGCGGTTTTCGTAATTTTGTCACTGTTTTTTATTTTACATTTTTACAGAAAATTTAGATTAAAATTTGTTCTCTTCGCTTCATCCGTTTGAACTTCTGTTTTGCTGCTACGCAGCTTCATCGGTTCCCTTGGTTTGAATTTCTTAGAGAAAACTAATTTAGTTGCGGAATAAACTTGTTTTCCACCAAGTTGCCTGCAGTGACCCACTAGTCTACCCAGGCAAGTTACCTTGTGGATACACTAATCCAAGTTCTGCTGCTTTGCTGACAGGCAGCTTGGCTAGTCTTCTTGAGTAAATTTCTTTGAAGAAGCTAATCTGGCCGAGGATCAGGCTTTTTGCTCTCCACCAGATCACCATCAATAATCTATTAGCTTAACTAATTAAAATTGTACTCTGCGGCCAAATTTCCTTTTATCTCTCTGTTTAGTTGCTCCTACCTTTTAAAAATTCTCATAAAACTACCGATCTCATTGAAAGTTTGGATTTATTCTCCATCAAACAACAGTAATCCAGTACTCTTAACCATCGAAGCATGGTCGGTGTTAAGATACTTGGCAGCTAACGTAAGGATGGTAAACAGGATGGTGCCTTTAATGGCAATTTTAATTATCTTATTGACATCGGTGCAGCGCAGTCGTATCATTTGCCGGGCCTTGCGCCAGCCTTGGTATAAATTAAGGTTTTTCATCAGCTCTCCCAGAGTGACAGAATTTATTTCTGCTAACTTTTGAAAAAGAATTACGCTTTAATTGCTCTTTATTTTGAGTTTTTCATCCGTTATCATAACTTTCCTCAAAAGAATTGTCTAAAAATCTTTGAAGGTTGTCGTTTTTAGGCACCAAGACTCTTTTATCCTCTGGCGTGATGGCATGATGCAAATATGAGCCAAAACATACTACCACACTAATACTTTAAATTTTACATTATTTAGGCAATCATCGATATTGTCATCCGCCATTCCCTCAACAACCTCTACGGCCATCTACATATACTGTTTCCTATGTTCTCTGCTCGAACTTACCTGACTTCCGTACGAAAGTAAGGCTGTCAATTCAGGTTAGGACGCTCAGGTCTCCCCTTGTTGACGTAACGGCCTGATAGGTCTTAAACCTCAGCCTCTTATAACCTGCTCATTCTCTCAGGAGGTGGAAAGACATTTCATCGCCATTCTCACATTTTTTTTCTACACCTATAGGTGACACATGCCCTCTTAAGGTACAGTGGTCCGTGAAAATCCCAATTAAGAGACTTAGGGTTCTCCGGCTCTTGTTTATTAGCCAATTTAATTTTGAAAGGTGAAACCAGTAATATGGTCTTCTGCCTGGCGATAGCCACTGCTTCTTAGCTATAGCTTATCTTTTGAGTCTCGTAAGCCTATGTGTTCAGGGCTAACGAGATTCGTTGTCTTGGTATTCCTAGAAAGAGTATCGTCAGCTTCGAGTCTGGCAAGTTGAACCGCCTTCTTTTTGTCATAGATTCAGCTGTGTTCAGGAATTCAGACGAGGCAAGCTTTTCCACAGCGTCTGCGCACTCCTGTATAAGAGAATTTCTTGTCAATGGTATGCAGACTGTTTTTGGTGTCATCTGACTGGCCTGCAAGTGCTGGAGGCCGTGACGTGAATCAAATATATATAATCGCGCAAGTTTAATTTATTCAGATAAAGAGGATAGTAGAGAGAGTAATGTCGTTTGATGGGACAATCTCTACGACGTTTTGCAAAATCCAAAGATCTCGCTTATTAAAAAAAAATTTAAACGTCGAAGCAGATATTAATTTCCTGTTCCTTCATTCTCACATCTTTTCTATATGTCATCGATAGAATGACATAAATTTCAGCCTGGAGAACCGTGGTGTGCTTTCCCACGGCGAAGCTCTTCTGCGAGTGTTTTCTAGTAAATCCCCGCTTCCGAGGATTGCTTGTCATCCATACGAGATAAAACCGTATAGAAAACCAGCAAATCCTGTTGGAGACTTCCTATGCAACTCCGTGTTACTCTGTAAGTGGACAAAGGCATTTCTTTTTCTCAAATTGGGCTATCCTGGCATGGCCGGTGTTAAATCCATTTCCAAACTATAACTCTACATCTCGCATTGTGAGGTGGGCAGTCGTGGCCTTGTTACTTATCCAAGTTGAATAGTCCGACAGTCTCAATAGAAACACAAGTGTAACCGTAGCGGTCGTCCTCATTGTATCGGTTATATTTAGACAGGCCGGGCGTTGTAGCTTGGCCAGCCTTTGAAAGATGACGGTACGCTCTATACTAGGCCACCAAACTACTGAACCATATAGTACTCTAGGTATAATAATCGCCGTGTAGATCCAATGAACTATTTGAATATTGATTTCCCAGAGTCTACCTATCACCTGGCATAGCTACCAGAGTATCGCTGCTGACTTGGTTACCACCTTGTAGACATGTGACTTCCAGCTTCTTTCCAAGTTCACCTCTAAGTACTTGACTTCTTGTTTTTTTCTCCTGATGAAGAGAATTACTATAGTCTTAGATGGATTGACAAAAAGGCGATTGTCGTTACATCATCCTTCTATGATCCTGCAACCAGTGACTAACATTAGCTCGTTGTCTGCGTATGTCTGAGCAAGACAGCCGTCCGCTGTTAAGCGTTCCAAAAGACCATTTATTATTAGACACCAAAGATGGAGTGAAAGGCAGTTGCCATGAAGGTAGCCACCCTGTACTGCGATGTCTATATAACAGTGTCCTAGACCAGCTTTGACCCTTCTTACTTTTACTGCAGACTTCACCTAGTTAGCCTATAAATATTCGTACAATATTAAATAGAAGTATTCGTTCAACTAAATTATTAGATACTTTTGCAAATTTCCCTTAAGACATATAATGATGCAGTTGATCTCAAAAATCTAACTGGCATTAAAGTCAAGGTACTGAAGACATTTTATCTCTAACACTAACTTTAGAATCTCAATTTTATACCTAAATTTAGGGCATGCGTTATTGATGATCTAACATATTCGTATGAAGTATAAAACCATTCATGTATTCTCAAGCTACTAAGCAAAAATTAGTTAACCCCAAATAGTATTTTGTCCCTTTAACTTTGAATTTTTTCGGCATTTCTCTTTTCTCGTATATTAGTTTCTTCAAAACCCTCTGGATTGTTTGTCTCCATTTCTCTCATAACAGCAATAAATAACATGATGCACAAAACGTGAACACTTTAACCAGTTTTGTTTACTTCTCAAACGTTTACATATTAAAGGTTATGTTCAGAGACAAAGGAACTATAATTACAAGCTAAGCATGTGTTGTCATTTAGTGCAGAAAAGACCTGTCTGACGTAGTTGAGACTTTTCTGTAAGTATACTCAGAGTTGTGTAACTTAAATCCTTTCTGTACCAAACGGTGAGTCTACCGATAAGAGCATAAGAATATGTTTAACTCAAATTGGCCAAAAATATTCAACAATACCCACTAATTTTGGAGTACACTTGCATTCCAGGTATTAATTTAGAACACTTTGACAATCGTAGAGTACGAGTATATCCAATTGATTCTTCCAACAATTCTCCAGTTGCGCGTGAATTAATTCCGAAAATAATAATAATAATAAATCAAGTACAAGGAAGTAGTGCGGCGTTTTATTCTTCAGAGGAATTGTAAATCTTAAATATAAATTTTTTAATTTTTAATATAAAGTTTTGCTCAGTCTAGGTTTAAATTTTTACTAACCATTTACAGTTCACTGTTTGTCGATTACGGTGTTACGACACCTTAATGTACCTTTTTTAGTCAAAGCTGACTACTAATTTCCATTTAGTTAGACAATGGCAGAAAGCTGTTTGCACTCAATGAATATTCAAGAGTTACATTTCATAATTGCAAAAGGTAGCTAGTCACAGCAAAAAAAGGAAAGTGCTGTAGCGATGCTGAAATCTGAGAAATTTCTATTAGATTAGCTGATTGATGTTTTTTCTTAAGGCAAGAATTGACCAATGTAATTTTTGTTATAATATACAGAGGTTCACTGTAACAACTAAAACAAAAACTGTCTGCCTCGTCGGATGACTTAAATGCGTTAAAACAAAATGCTGCAGCTAGAATTAACCGGAATTCTATTCCAATTGTTGTAGAATTGGTCAGGTAGCAGATACAGTAACACGGCAGTTTTTTATAGGTATAGTAATGCAAACAGCAAATTATTTTTGGCATCTTTTTACTCTTTTGATGTCACAAAGCAAAAATTATGGTTATGTATTTTAAATCTTGTCTTCACGAGTTCATAGACGAGAAAGAATACTTCAAAGGTTAGTATTTACATCAAATCACAAAGAACAGTTAATACTGATATAAGAAGTAGAAGATTAATTTTTACTGTAAAACAAAGTGCTACTCTTCAAACTTTTTTCTCTAAAGAGTAGTTAGTTGGCCTATTTTTTGCCTCTAGATTTCGTAAAACAATACCTTTAGAAGATTCAGAACGTTTTACGCTCCATTACTCTGGTGACATAAAGATAGAGGACGAGAGATGATCCATTGGATAGCAACAATATACTGTACACATACCTATTTAACCAAGATTATTTCTCTGTTATAGCTTTCTTCAGTTCTATAGTTCTAAAACGTCCTGCCAAAACCAAGATAATTGGTCACCTTAGCATTGGTGGTGGTGCAGGTGACTCTACCACTACTAGACTTTCCATCTTTATCTGCAGATTGGCCTCTAACTATACTAAGGACTGCTTACGTCTACATTTTCTTTCTTAAAATCTCAAATCTCAGCCACTGGTAAGACTGACTTTCTAGAGTCTAGACAAACGGCTTTAAAATAAGCGACGCAGTTAGAACAGTTTCAGAAAAATATTATTTTGCTTGGAAGTAACACATCTCACGAAAAAGAAACAAAACCAGCTTCTGCCAAATTGATTGTAGATGGAGAGGTATTTGTTTTTTCTTTAGTATTGATGTTGCTTGGACCCTTTCCCAACTTTTCAACTTAGTAGGAATGCTCAAATCAATATATTAATATGCTTCTCTATAAAAAAAGCAAAAGATTGCAGAATAAATTCTTACCTCGAGAAATAATATTGATGACTCCATATTCCAAAACCTTAAAAACATTTTGCAGGTTAGAATAAAATTGAAATATCACCATTAATGATCAAATACGGTATTTATTAAAAACAAATAAAAACCTACTACATGATCAAGATAATTAAATACAGTTATAGTCAGTTGATTTTTATTATAATTAGGTGATAAAACGTATAATTCTTAATCATTTTAACAATTATGAAGATAAAATAAGTTCTAACTACATAACTGTAAGTGTACTAAAAAATCAAAACATTAGCTTTATTGTTATCTAAATAGTTTTTAATTTGAAATATTACCAATTATCAAATACGAGGGCGGTTCAGTAAGTACCCGTGTTTGACGACAGAAGGCGTTCCTGAGGGAAGTTGGTGTTATCATCGTGTGCTGCCATCTATCAAACGACGGTATAACAAATTGCAGACTGATTGATAAGTTAGTTTGGATTTGACAGCCATTTGAGTAAGACGTGTTTCGTGATTTTAGCTAAGATGGAAAAAGAGCAGTATCGTTCGGTAATTCGCTTTCTGTTTTTGGATGGGAAAAAATGCGAGGAGATAAAAGCAAAGTTGGATGCTGTTTATGGGGACACTTCGCCATCTATGACCACAGTTAGATATTGGTTCAACGAATTTAAACGTGGGCGAACATCCGTTTTTGATGAGGAGCGACCAGGACGCCCGGCAGACGTGGTTACCGAGGAAATCATTCAAAAAGTCCACGACATGATTCTCGCTGATCGACGAACGAAAGTGCGTGAAGTAGCAGAGGCCGTAGGTGTGTCGACCGGAACGGCAATTAATATTTTACATGATAAGTTGGCGATGAAAAAATTGTCGGCGCGATGGGTGCCGCGATTGCTAACGGTGGACAACAAGCGGATGCGGCTGTTAACTTCGAAGCAGTGTTTGGAGCAATTTAAGCGAAATCCGAAGGAGTTTTTGCGTCGAGTTGTCACCGTTGATGAAACCTGGATTCATCATTACACACCAGAAACTAAGCAACAATCAAAACAATGGATTTCTCCCGGTGAATCTGCTCCAAAGAAGGCGAAGATGGTTCCATCGGCCGGAAAGGTCATGGCGACGATTTTTTGGGATGCGAACGGCGTCATCCTCATGGATTTTTTAGGAAAAGGAAGAACGATCACTGGACAGTACTACAGTGAGTTATTAGACAGCTTCGACAAAAAAATTGAAGGAGACACGGCCGCATTTGGCGAAAAAGAAGGTGCTGTTTCACCACGATAACGCACCAGCACATTCATCCGGAGTTGTCGCCGCCAAACTGCATGAATTGCGTTATGAATTGCTGCCGCACCCGATCTGGCTCCCTGCGACTTTTTCTTGTTTCCTAACATGAAGAAATGGCTCGCGGGAAAAGTCATCGCCGAGATAGAGGCGTATTTTGGAGAGTTCGACAAATCCTATTTTTTGGAGGGGTTAAAAAAATGGCAGGAACGTTGGGAGAAGTGTATATTTCTAAACGGAGACTATGTTAAAAAATAAAAAAAAAATTTTGAAAAAAATTGTGTCTTCATTTCTAACACGGGTACTTATTGAACCGCCCTCGTAAAACAATAGGAGATTTGAATTAAAGCACTAAAGCGTTGTCAATAGAAGATAAAGGAATTATTTTAAAAAGGTAATGTTTCACAAGTTGTTGTTTATAAATAAAAAACAAATCTGTAATTATAATAATTAACCTTTTATGTTCATGAATTAAATACGCAAATCAACACACATCAGTTCTCTATACATAGAAATGTTTTTGTCTGCTTGAATTGTACATCAAGTAGGTAGTTATAACACACAAAAACAGATGAATTAAACATAATTAATCTATAAATTACGTCATCAAATTAAAATCACGTGTAAAATGATTTGATCTGAACAAAAAATTAATTGATAAAAACTAATTTACCCGTCGGCATTCAAATGTAACACAAAAAATAAACAACATAAATATAAAGTCATTAAAATTGCTGAAAACAGATTAAAATCTTATTTGTAATGTTAAAATAGTTTTTGGTTGATATTCATAATCATCCTTATCACTATTTCGCCCCATAATCTTCTCAACGCATTCCAGCAAACTTTTTGCAAGTTTTGTGTCCTTGTTGTGCTTCTGTGTCGACACCCTTGAAGATAAACTAATATCCATAATTTCTAATTATTATTATTATTATTATTATTATTATTATTATTATTATTATTATTATTATTATTATTATTAT
>VTPC01000883.1:0-10672 GCA_011009095.1 Ignelater luminosus
AAGTCTCTAGATTACGTCTTAGAATCCATACAAAGACGATTCAATGAAATCTTTAAGTTGCAATCTAAGAGAGCTGTTATAGCTGCAGTGACAAACCCCAGATTTAAGATGAGGTGGTATAACGTCTTTAGAGATACAGATGTTCAAATATCTGCAAAAGATATTCAGTCTTGGGTACTCGATGCCGCTTTGGACTTTAAAGAGTTAGGAGATTCTGAGCTGGTTGTCAGTGAAAATGTTGAAGATACGTTTTTTGATTTTAAATATGACAAAGAAGCAGTGCTGCCGTCAAATGAAACATTCCAAACTCAGTTCGAATTTGAATTGTTGAAGTACTTAAATGATAAAAGAACAAACTTGGCAATATCGAACGATTATGAGGTTATAAAGAAATTATTCATAAAATACAACTGTATTTTACCGTCTTCTGCCCCTAAGGAGCAACTATTTTCATTTGTACAAATTATCAACGCACCAGAACGTCACGCACTCAGTGACACCAATTTTGAGAAATTGGTGTTACTGAAAAGCAATACAAGTCTTTTATATACCTAGTAAATAATATCCTTATATATTATATACTTCAAAGAATATCCCTGTTAGTTATACATATCAACAAGGGTTACACTTTTGAGTTAGCTTAGCTTTTTTGTATATATTTCTTAGTTTTATTTCCTAATTTACTTTGTTTTTGGAAACTTAAATTGTGGTACAAATTGTTATTAAAATATATGTACATATATCTTTTGTAGTTTTATATATCGATAATTATTATTAATAACTTGAAAAAACAGAACATATGACAAATTATATAAAACATAATTAAAACAATTTATTTTATAAGTTTCTGTTTAATACCATTATTATGTTAAAATTCTTTTTTAGTAAATTGACTAGTAAGACACATTTACAGAGCAAGCTTTATCAATATGTACCTTGATTGTCACTCAAAAAGTAAAAAGAAAGTCTGAAGATTCTATTCGGTAACATTCTCATATAAAATCAAATAGTAAAGATACTTATTTTGCAGTACTGCAATACTGGAAATTATTCAAGGAGTATTTACTTAATACTGGTACTCTGCCTTTTAAGAAAGTACTTAAGTACTCAGAAGTACTGGAAATATCTAAAGAGTATTTACTTAATACTGATACTGCAAAGTTTTGATTTCCAGTACTTTACTGAATATTCCAAGTACTATTGAAAAGTACTGGTACTTAGTACTGCAAGTAAAAGATTAATGGTACTTTTACTGAGTACTGGTCACAGTTCTGAATGCGATGTATGTAGTTTTTCATACAGAAAATATTACTTGTTTACCCTGACCTGTTAACTAAGTACGTTAGATGTTGCTGTAAACACTAGCTGTAAACAGTTAACACTAAACTTACAGTGGCGAACAAAAGTATGGAAACAATTCTCTATGTTATGATATTATATTATATTTTGTGATTACTGAGATATGGTATATTTTAATTAAAGCAGCACATGCAGTAATAGGGAAAACCGCCATTAAAACTCAAATTAATTTATTTATAAGAAAAATAAAAAACTAATCTTATAAATTAGATAACAAAAGTATGGAAACATTTGTAATTTTCAAACTCAAAGAACAATATTCGGTAAACAAAATAAAGATAATTAATATTTGGTAGGAAAACCCCTTGCTTTAATTACAGCCTCACACCTTGATCGCATTGAATCGATCAGCTTGGTACAGTAATCTGAAGAAATGTTCTTCCATTCTTCCTTGATTGCATCATCATCTCGGTTTTTAATATTTTTTTGCCTTATTTTTTATCTAGATGGTTCTCTATTGAGTTCAGATGTAGCGACTCTAATGGCCATTCCAATAGCTGAATTTTATTATATCGAAGCCATTTCTTAACCACTCTCCACGTATGCTTTGGATCATTATCTTGTTGAAATGTTCAAAGCAAAGGCAAATGTTCCTCTTCATAAGGAAACAAATTTTTCTCTAAGATATTTAGGATCGTATCTTTGGCCTACTGGGCGTCTAACATATCCTGTACCATCACTACCGAACAAATTAAATTTACTTTCATCGCTAAATACCACATTAGACTATTGTTGAGGAGTCCAGTGTAAATGTTCTCATGCAAATTTTAACCTTGCCAGTCTGTGACACTTTGAAAGAAGAGGCTTCTTAACTGGACGTCGTCCATGAAGATTTATATCTATTAAACGACGTCTAGTTGTCATATCAGACAATACCAAATTTTTTATATCCTTGTCTAATCTCTTTCTTTATTTGCACGGCAGTTTTCCTAAGGTCACTTGTAGCTTTTCGCTTAATCAAATTGTCGATTTTCTTGGTAGTTTTCGCAGGTCTACCAGACTTTGCTGCTACATCAGTATTGCCTCGCTGTAAAAACCTTGAAATTATTTTCTTTATAGTTCCTCTATACAACCAATGATTTTTCAATATCTGCTTGTCTTTCACCATTTTTATACTTCTGAATAATTCCTTCCTTTCTATCACTACTGTAATATTTTACTTGAACCATTGTTAGACAAATAATATTAAATTTTACAATTAAATATTCATAAACGTAGTTCACTGATTTATTTTTGAAAGGAAAATGAATCGTTTCCACACTTTTGTTCGCTGTGATAGGGCTATGTTTAAAGAAATGCCATTCTTTTCTAAAAAGAAAACAATTTTGGACACATATTGTGTTTAATATAGTGTTGATAACAAAAAGATATTAAATAGGTAAAATTAGTTTTAAAATACTTTTAGAATAATTATAATATTAATTTAAAAGAATAATCTTGAATGTTTCCGTACATTTGTTCGCCACTGTATATTCAAAACTATAATAAAGGAAATCAACGTTGCAAGTAATAGACGAAAGTTGCTAATGCCAAAAAATAAGTGTACGAAAATAAAAATGTAACGCTGCAGGGTTCACATAGTAAACTTTGCAACATTTAATGACTTTGTACGTACTAATGTTAAGTAAAGTTGAATAGTACACACTGTTTGTATACACTGTATTTTAAAGGTTTCTTAAGAAAAACTGACTGTAAATAAAAAGAATTCTCCAAAACTCTAAGAATTCTATTGGCTTGAAAAACTCAACCAAAACGCCCAAATACATATAAAAGCTTTTCTTTCGCAAACCAGTCGGGTTTACATCTAAACATTATAATAATTTTAAAGAAGATTTTGTCTTAGAATTGTTGTCACGTTGAAATTAAAATATTTTATCTTCTATCATCGTGGTTATATTAACCCTTTAACGTGCAAGGCTGTTTTTAAATTGATTTTGACTTTAATGGGGAACTTGCATATAATTTTTTTAATTTAAAAATCGATCGGGAATAAGAAATTATATAAGAAATAAAAGTTTGTTTGCGCAAAAAATGTCTATATTTTCCATAAAAAAATAAATAAATAATATTCGTTTCGCGCTTTAAAATTCATGACGTCACCGGCCTATTTAATATAATATTTACCAACAGATGGCGGTTATACACAGACAAACTCGATTGGTTAATAATCAGAATAACAACGATAATAATTTTCCTTTTCCCATGACGACAATATTCATGCATGTTTCGTGTAATGCCGCCGCGCCGTCTGCTCGAGCAGTACACCAATCACATCAGAAAGGCCAACTACGTCACGGTCTAAAGGGCTTAAAACCCACATTTAAAATTTTGCAATATTTTCTATGGCAAATTAAACTAATAATAGTTATTTATGCAACAAGTGAGTAAAGTGTATCTTTTTTTCACGAGAAGGAAAGTTTGCCGCACGAGCCGTAGGCGAGTGCGCAAATCCGCCGAGTGAAAAAAAATAATTTTACTCACGAATTGCATACAAAACTTTTTTCACGTTCGTAATAAAAATCAAGAACTACCTACTTCAATAACGGCTTTCTCGATGCGTCACATCAATGCGTTCTAATTTCTGACAAATGCCAGTGGCAGCCTCCTATGTGTTTAAATATTTTGCGTTAAAAAATGACACGTTACGATACTTTTTTTCACTCAAATGCGTGAAAAAATGAACCGTTATGGCACTTTTTTTCACGCTTCTATCGCGATGAAACAAACGCATCCTTTATAAACGAAAATTAATGAAAAATGTTGCACTTTTTTTCACGAACGTGAAAAAAAACAATTTTTCCACGACTGTCATCTTTACAAATCTGCATTTTATCGAATTCCTAATAAAATTAAGGTAAATTAAGATAAATCTGAGATTCATGCAAGTTCCCCATTATTATATATGAGTTAAACGAGCTGTTAGGTCTACAAAAATAAAAATTTTGAAATTTTGTTTTCATTAGCAAAATAATTAATGGGTGGGTCCTGTCAGAATCACCAAGCGTACTTGTAGAACAGGTTTGAAGAGTGGGTATCATAAAAATCACTTATTTATGAAAAAGAAAACACTTTATGTTTCTTGAAAAGGTCTAAAGCATTATCTACATATACTTCACATACTTTACATTCCAAACATTAGAATATACTACGTCTTTCTTTTTTCTTTATGCTGCAGTTCGCACACCGACGTTTTGTGCCTTGAATTGGCACATGCCGCCCTACGCTTGTTTTCCTGATGGTATTCTCAACTGTTACTGCACGACCATCAACTTTCTTCATTTTATTTTTATTGATCTAAACAGGCTTTATCACGTCTTTCTTGCTTGAGAAAGATCCTATCTAATATTTTAGGTGGAATATGGGCTTTCTTTTGTTATTGGCTTTCAATACGTTTTCGTTATACAGTATGTAGCTGTTGACGATGTTAGCATCCAAAGCAAAATAAAACAATTTTAACAACCAGCGTCTGCTTTTCCATGAAATTTCGTAACATGTGAGATACTGATCAAACTTATCTACGCACCCATATAGCAGTTGTAATCATATACAACTTTGGAGCAAGGTAATTGCGCCTTGTTTCCTATGGCAATAGTGCGCAGAATTCTTGTTTTTCATTAGGATTATGATAATTGCTTACCAAAACGACACACTTTTACGCACGGTCTTTCCATTTAGACACCAAAATGTTCCCGGCAATGCAAAAGTAATCTCCTCGTTTCAGTCTCTTATCTGGACACAGTTCATTTCTTAGAAAGAATGTTCTGTCTGTCTCAGAGTACCACACGCGAAAGTACTCTTCCTTGGTAATTCGTGTACCAGAGGAAAACTACTAAACAAATTGTCAAAATAGATACAATGACCTTTATTCATAAATGGTTCACATTTCAAGTACTACTCGTTCTCCAAGACCAAACTGGTTGTTAGTTGTTTTTGCAACCAGATTGTAACTTGTTTTTGAGCATGCACGACACGAATTTTAAAACTACGTTTCTTCAAATTTCCTGTCATGTATTGCTTTAGTATATGTTGTCCTTTGAAGGCTACCATACTTTCGTCGATTGATATATCACGTTAGGGCGTAAAGCATTCCAAGATTCTAGTATTTAGGACATCAACAAAAGGTCTCACTTGTACAATTTATCAAAGTTTTCGCTACCCCTTTGAGGCATATGTTGATTGTCTTTTAGATGTAAAAATCGTAATATTTGCAAAACTCGTTTTTGAGACATCACTTTGCTTATGCGCTGAACGTGGAGATTCTCATTTGATGGTCCAATAATGTCTAATATTAGGTAAATCATGGAACCCCGTAATAACCAAACTTCTAAAGAAAGCCCTTAGTTCTTTGCCTGAAATTGCTAGCGTACATCCTTTTTGATTTGTATATTTATTTGATTCCCGTATAATTAGTTCTATACCTTCATCGGTAATAAACTTAATTACATATTCCAGTGAAGAGTCTAAGTTTTAACAGCAAATACTCCTTCTTCTATAAATTGAAAATTAGAATAGCTTTGTGGTGTATTGCGTTGTTTTATCCAACCAAAATAAGGTGAATAAACTTCAACATCTGTATCATCATCACTTGATGAAATTACGATTTGAATGCGTTTTAATCTGATATTCTGGATCATCATTGGAATCATCAGAATTAAAACTTTCAATTTAATTACTTCTAGTTAAAGTAGATGTCGGTCGACTTGAATTTGTAACTGTAGAAACGAATGGATGACAATTGTCAGCATTCGTATCTCCGCCTATGTTGGAATCATAAGTTTGCTTTTCTGTTTTAACGCTTACATCAGCAAGAAAATTTTTATATTCTGTTTGCTTCATATTTTCTAGATCAGCGTATGGCCATTTGTTTCCATTTTGACCCATAAGCAATCTAAACTTGAGAAAAATAGAAAGCAAAATGTAATGAAAT
Source organism: Ignelater luminosus (assembly GCA_011009095.1). Taxonomy (NCBI): domain Eukaryota; kingdom Metazoa; phylum Arthropoda; class Insecta; order Coleoptera; family Elateridae; genus Ignelater; species Ignelater luminosus. Next base: position 6,287 of record VTPC01000883.1, read on the forward strand.
TATGCTCTTCTAAGTGGGTCAACCTGCGTGCAGGAGAGCTAATTGCCGGCCCAGAAAATAGAAATTAATAAAGAAATCTGATTTATTATAAGTATAACGCATAAGAAGAATCTTACCGCTCTACCAGAGAAAGTATTGCCTACGAGGCACACCGCCCTTCTAGGAGGAACGACCCTGATGCATGTGCTGCTTCCCTTTCTTCAGTAAAATCTTTTGATAACATCTTAGCGCTAGCATATTTTATTATCAGAATTACGAATGTTTCTAACTATATATTGCATATTATGTTGACATAAAAAGAAATATAATTAGTAAATTATAAAAGCGCCAAAATTTTCAAAACTTTTTTTGTCTGTTTTAGGTTAGAATTGTAGTTATCCTTGGCAGCCACAAATATCAAATATAACAACTTATAATATCAATATTTTATTCTCCACTTACTTTCTGACACTTGTTAATTACAATCTGATAATAATTTTGAATTACTTTCTAGAGAAAACAATAATTAGAAGCACTTTAAAAAATCACGCACACGTTTTCAACAATTTGGATTTATTAGATGCAATGTGAGACGGACTCTTGTTATTTATTTACACTTTACAGGGAGTAGGCACAGTTCACGCACTCTATACAAGTGGGATATGTGTCTACCCACCTTGCATCTAGTAGCATCGCATAAACGCATAAGGAGCAAATTTAACACAGTACAATGACTATAATACCCCTAAATGAAAACTTAAATGAGTAACCTTTAAACATGATATTGGTAGAAACTGTCAGTTATGCAACGATTATAAATCCAGGAAACATCTTAACTAAAGTTAAATAATCCGTTATGTCGTCTTGTCTTTAGAATAGAAAATCTACAAGATTTCTTGAAGTTATTCCTTTGATCATCTGATTTTGAAATTGTTTCAGTTGTTGTACCAAAGAAAGAATAAAACTCCTTCTTTCATGTACCTTCTTGTTAGGTACTACTTCAGAAAGAAAGCCTTGATACGATACAGGCTGTGTAGTAGGGTCATTACTGATTACCCTCAGACCTAGGCATGTTTACTTTCTCTTTTTTTAGCAGCGATATCAAAGGCTGTTTGTCCTTCTGGATAAATTGTGACCTTCTAAATGCTACGCGGTGCCTAAAAATCTGTACAACAAAAATATCAAGCAGCACAACGTAGACTATAACCTCGAGGAATATGATACCGTGTAAACTGTTAGATTATACCATTTGATGTGTTGATTGGGCTATTGCCACACTCTTTTGCAATATTTTGTCGCGACATTTTGGAAGCTGACTCTGTTTCTGTCCTCAGGTGTTCGCCCTGAGATGGGTGGTTTGGTTATTTGGCAGGGCGAACGCCCGGGAGCGGAAGTAGAGTCAGCTTCCGAAACGTCGCGACAAAATATCGTAACAGAGTATGGCAATAGCCCAATTAACACCTCAAATGAGAATCCCCACTCATCAACTTTTAGACTAGATTATACCTCTACTTAGCTCTGTTGTATAAATGATAATAAATAAATGTTTATTGGCTGATTCAACCATTACAAATTAAAGATTCCTAACAAAAACAATGCCAAAATCCTTTTGGTGTTAATCGCTCTCTAATTAAAGAAAATTATGTCACTTATTGTAAACTGAAGGTTGAATGGTACTAAAATGTACTCCTACTGTTAGATATTTCAAGTACTATATGCAATTCGAACAACAAAATTTACTGGATAACTTAAACTATTGCGGTGTCTAATGCAAAGTGTTTTTTATGTATTAAGGTACTTTCTAAAAAATTTGAAAAACCTGTGGTTTAACTTTAGTGAATATAGACAGATTTCACTTCAACCGGTTTTGTATAAGATAACAATATTTTAGTGGGTATGGTATCGCAAAAGTCTGAAGAGTACTCATCTTAAATATGTTTAAAATTTGATGAATCAATTTTATGTTAGATTAATGTCTGGATTAGACATGAGCTACATAGTACCAATAAACTCAATAAAAACTGTCATTTAGTAACAGCATATAAACTGCCTTCAGCAGTTGTTTCAATACTGTATGTAATTTCTAGCAAATTAAGAATAGAACACAAACTTGTGCTTAAAAACAGTAAACTGTAAAACCAGATAAGTAGTGATAATGACCATGATAATTTCTGGAAAAGTATAGATTGAACAGGTTTTTCCAGAAACACCGTTAAAAGAAAGTATCGATGAAATAGCCTGCGTAATAGAGAGAAAATGCCAACATACGTTTGTGCAGCAATGGGGAGTGAAGTTACTAAATCTTGGGTATTACTCTGTGCTTTGATATCCGTGGCTTGAAAATAATTCCTGTTTTCTCTGTCTAAAAACATGTACAAACGTATATTTGTTCCATCACGACTATGATTTAAAGTTAGCTGCTTCTTCACTCTATAGCGACTAACCAATAATCACGACAGCAAGTAGAATTGTTGTCTGCATATCGCCATTAGACTTATCCTTTTCTATTACACAGAGACAGAGGAGATCTTCGATTTCAAAAAAAAACGAAATAGGTAGTACACAGTTTGTCATAGGAAGAATAATGGACAGTAACTAAAGTACACGGTAGTGGTGGTTTGGTTAGTTTGGTAATAGACAGTACCAGAGAAAAGCATTAGAGATTTTAGATCCGCTACTAATTCCATATTTCTGGTTAACACATAACTATCAAAAGAAGCTTTTTCTAATAACATATTTTCTATAGGAAACATAATTGCTGATGTTCGTGTTGTGGATAGATGGCCATGTCGATTAAAAGTCTGACAATTTCGAGATTATTTCAATTACAAGTAAGCAGTTAGGGATGTTAACAACTTGTACAAGAGAGTTGTTTGTTTCTTAGTAAATAAGAAATGTAGGCAACCAATAGGTTGGTGGTCATGTTTTCAGAAATACAAATGGAATCCATTTTGGCCAAATGGTCAACATGGAAGTTCTTCTTGTAACGCAATATACAATCTAGCACAAGACAATTCTAGAACAGCACAAAAGTCTGTTAGGGATTTTACTACATTTTTATAACACCATGGCTTAGTGTAAAAACATCAATAGGTATATATTGTAAGCTCTTATCAAACATCTATCGTGTACATCGACTTAAATGGCCCACATTCTCATTTGATATACAGATTATATCATCCTTAGACACAAGAACCGGTTGTATATACCAGTATTGCCACCTGTCTTGAATCAATCTGCTGACTAGAAATATCCAGAGTTTTACTATGAGAACGTCTACGGAATGGGAAGACTACTTTTTATCACCACTGCTTACCGATTTCGTCCAGGCTACCTTAAAAATATATTAGCGAGTAATGCTCCATCGATAATACACTTTAGCAGCTGGATGTCTAACAAAAATGACTACGTCATACAAGAATCCTTGCTATCAAGGAGTCACCACCGCTACAGACACTTATTCTTAACTGGGAAGTCTCAGACAGTCTTCAACTACCACCAACACTCTTACGACCAACGCTGTTCATGGTGTGAACAGTACCGTCCCCATCGTTATAGACGCCCTTTCTGAACCCGGGTCTGACTGACTGACTGACTGACTGCTTCAAATGAGCTGCTCTAAATGAGTAAAAATAACTCTTAGTTGTTTAAGGCAGTTATCATCATAACCATTAAATATCTATTTCTACATCTGCGCTGTACACAGTTAAGTAAGGTAATGAATTCTAACGAGCACTTTATTCATTCCCTTAGCTGGAAGATTCTGTTTCCAGTATGTTTCTTCATTCCGCTATTTGTTTTATTAGTGGTTTAACAAAACGGTTAATTACTAGAATTGAAACCAAGAGATTTTTGTGGTGCCGCGTTTTAGGTCATTTTTACAAAACTGAAATATTTTTAACTCCTACTTGCAAATTGTCAGTAATTTAAGTGCAGCACTGAACTCAATGGAACACAGCTTATTCTTTTGTAAACTCATTTTCAGGTTATGTGTATTTTGTCCATATTAAGATTTTGTTTATTATTTCGTCGATATTTAAATGCATCTGCATAGGTAAGGTTTTCTAAATGCGATAACAAGGTGTTTCATCTTATTTCTTAGCAGAGCCTTAGATCGAAAAATCTCTAGTAAGTAGAACACTGACAATAAGATGATAAATTATCAGTAAGTAAAACTCAATGGAACACAGCTTATTCTTTTGTAAACTCATTTTCAGGTTATGTGTATTTTGTCCATATTAAGATTTTGTTTATTATTTCGTCGATATTTAAATGCATCTGCATAGGTAAGGTTTTCTAAATGCGATAACAAGGTGTTTCATCTTATTTCTTAGCAGAGCCTTAGATCGAAAAATCTCTAGTAAGTAGAACACTGACAATAAGATGATAAATTATCAGTAAGTAAAA
>VTPC01000883.1:10682-75148 GCA_011009095.1 Ignelater luminosus
GAAGGATCAATTGTAGCGAATAAATGAAATAGGAGAAGAATAAAAAAAACAAAATAATTATTTTTTAAGAAAACTTGATGTTTCTCTTTGATAATGTTTATTTTTAAAAATGCAAGTTCTTTCCATAATAAATTTATCACTGCTTGCGTATTTGGGTGCGTACTTATTCTTTCAAGAATACAAAACTCTTACAGTACAAAAATACACGTGTCTGTATTTTCATAATTTCTTGTGATTTGTACTCAAACTTATAAAGTAATCTAACATATTAAAAAAGTAAGGCATGATAATAATACACAAACTATGGACGAATCGTTTCCAATATCCAGTCGATTACTTCAGGAGTAACTTTATTAGCATCAATTGGTTTATCTTTCGAGCATACCTTGTCTTCATCTCCATACACTTTATTAACAATCGAATCAACAAACCATTGGTGTTTATAAGAATACATTAGTGCGCCACCTTCGTCTCCGGTACATGCTACATACATATTATTTTCAGGAGGCTTCAAACACACGATAGTATACGAATCAAGGGGCAATTCTAGTGGAAATTCTTTTAACTTGAAGCATTCCTCTAAATCTGTTAAGTTATATGAAAGCCGTTTTTTGACAACCCCTTGTTGATCTAAAATAATGAATTTATAGACGACCTAAACATCGCTTGTATAGTACAAACCTTCTGCGCCCCAACCAGAAAGGATAAACGTTTCGAAATTATCAGGTTCTCCAGCATTCTCAATTGGTAAACAAATTGGTCTAACAAAATCTAAAACAATCCCATAATTATAAATAACGTTATATCTTATGCGACCATTATAATAATACCTGTGTAGGTTACTCTTTCGGCCAATCTGAATAAAGCAAAATCGTATGAATAATCGGTTTCTATTTCTACTCTGTGTATTTCTTCTTCAACTCTTATTTCAACAATTGGCTCGGTACATTCGGGAAATTCCGGATTCTGAACACAACTGATAGTCTTATTTGTATTATATTGACCTAGACGAACTTTTAATCTAAAATATTATTGCAGACACTTTTAACATTTAAAATAAGTAAATTACATACGGATTCCTCGCGCAAAATCCATTTGTTAAAACATATCTTGTATTGATAAGAACGCCGCTACATCTGTCGGCGAATTCCAAAGGGTCGTTTAATTCCTCGCCTTCATCACCAAACAGCACATGTACTAACCAAGGAAATTCGTCTAAAGCCGTTTCAGTATCATTATAGAACCTGTCATCAGTATGCTGTAATCCACAATATTTTCTGGTTGGTATTAATTTCTTTAAAGCATATTCTCTTTGAGCTTTTTTGTCGGAAATAGCTGAATCATTAGCTATACTATTAGTTTTATTTTCTATAACTGTAATAACATTATTTTCTAAAACTACATTCGTGTTATTAGTTTCTAAAACTGGATTAGTATTGTTCGACACAATTAATGTTGTAGGACAACAAACCCATAAATCCCTTAAAGACCAGTCAGAACAAATTGAATTTTTTACATGTTCTATATCGGATGGGTTTGAATTACCCAGAACCTTTTGCAAAACGGTACATTCAAAGATGGACATGCAGTAACCTTTTTCACTAGTTGGTGTTAAACAAGGAAAAACTAGAATATAAATAGTTTAAAAACAGTTTTAAAACTCTAATTTAGCAATTTGTTTCTCACCGATCTCACTGGTAGCAACACTAACTAATATTAAAATAACATATTTGCGTAAAAACATATCTAAGTAGAAATGACGTTGATTTAAAAATACAGACGTAAACAGTGGTTGAGCTTTTAGAAATTTGTGTAAAGAATAACTTATTCCAGTGTTTAAATATCATTCAGCATGTGAGAAGTGTTGAAGAGGGTATTGACCTTGATAATACTAAAATAGCGGTAATAGCTGGTTTTTAAATTAACGTCACTGGAAATATTGATACCAAGAACACACTTTCACGCATTTCTGTGAACTTTTAACGTATTAATCTAGAAAATAGTATTTCGTGAATTCTGACTCACTAAATATTTTTTTACTTCTTTGCCTTTTTTAAATTTGTAAATTTAATTTTTCTTGTTTTCCGATAAAAGACAGTGGTAGCGATCTCGCAAAATGTAGCTTTGGTGCTAACATTGGGTGAACAGTACAGGCCGTGCGATATATCTTGGCGAACGTCAGCACGTTAGTAGTACTAATTTAAGTAGATTAGAACAAAAAATACCTTAAATAGTAAAAACAAATAACTATATTATGCGATGTGCACCTGCATCTTTAAAAAAATCAGAAAAAAGCCTGTGGTAGGATATAATGCAACGCACTCCATTTATTCGCCAAGATATAACGTGCAGTCTGTATATAATATTAAAAGAAAATTCATTTAACAAAAACAAATATAATGTTCAATATTTTCACTTAAGGTGGCCGATACTGCAAGTGTCAAATGTGTGCACTGGCTTGTTTGATTGCCATGGTATTTAGATCAGACAACGACGCGATAAAGCGAAAAAGGCAGAGGTATGTTTACAGCACAGTATAGAAACCTTACGGCTACAGTAAGATCACTGTTCTAAGATTTATGTATTTAGTTCTTGTGCGCCCGATCAACGCGTGGTGACTGCGCAGTTCTCATAAACGCGTCACAAATATCCCAACTTTTAAAGGACGCACACTGTAATCACGTGTTTGTACGAAGTTTTTGAGGTTAGCTCTAAATATTAGTTTATATTATAGTGTATATTTGTGTAAATTAGTGTATAAATAAGTATTTGTGTAAATTTCTGTCTATTTGTGTAAATTAAGTACATATTTGCGTATATTAGTGTATATTTGTATTTGTTTGGTAATGTTAATCAAACTACGATGCCTTATACGTGTTGTGCTATTGGATGTAATAGCTCTACTGGAAACCCAGATATTAGTTTATTCAGATTTCCTAAAGATCATGAAAGGTATGTATACTTTCCATAATATCGAGCAATTTTAATAAACAGCAAGTTTACATTAAAAAAAACTTTAGAACAAAATACTGTTTGAATGAAAAATAAAATATATTTAAATGTGTTTATTCTTAACAGGTGTAATATATGGAAAACTAAGATTAAGAACGGTAATATCGACAAATTCACTGCTGAAATGTGCTACAACAAATTGAGGTTGTGCAGTAAACATTTTGAAATTGAAATGTTTTCCAGTATGCAGATGAATCGATTAAAATCAACAGCTATTCCAACAGTATTTAGTGCTGGAAGTGAAACTGAAATGATACAATCAAAAGTTGAAGTTCATGCAGAAGAAGATATAGATTTAAATCCATTACCCCTCCGAGATGATTTTATTGAAGTAGAAATGAACTCGTCAGAATTTAGAGGTAGGTAAATTATTGTATAGTAAGCATGAACATATTTTAATAACAGAATTATTTCAGATACAGAAACAATATTTGATAGCAGTAATGGAATGGAAAGTTCATTCAAATTATTATCGAGTATAGAAGTAGACCAAAATGTTGCATCCTCAAGGGCAATTAAAAATAAATTCATCAGAAATGCAAGGTGTTTAACACTATAGTAAATAATACACAAACTTTCCTACTTCATCATTACCTTTTTGTGACTTCAATATATTCTTCAAAAAATCAAGACTAATTTTGGTATCATTAATATTAAAACTCCATTTCAAATTGAAACAAAATGAATTCATTTTAGTATTTAATTTCACATGTTCATTTAGTTCAAAATTTTGCTTAATTCAGAAAACTAAGTTTGTTTTAACTAAAATATTGTATTTGGTCTTGATAAAGAAATAGGTCATCCTTCGTAATGTCAACTCAGAATTAATTTTGTTATAATTTGGTATGGAGGTTTTAATATTAATGATTATCAAGATTAATTCTAGCAATTTTTAAAAGAATAATTATATTATTTTAGATAGCTGTGTTCAAACTGGGAAAACATTGACCCACGGTACCCCAAGAAAGCTGAAGTTACGATCAAAAATTCGAACCCTTCAACGAAAACTTCTGTCAGTTAAGAGCAACAACACACATGAAATTACTGAAGAAGATGTGACTACTTTTATGAAATAGAATTACCCTTCTGTTGCAAATTTTGTTAAAATGCAAATGCATTTAACAAAAGTTGCACCAAAAGGGGCAAGATATACAACTGAATTCAAACAGTTGGCATAAATGATTTATTTCCTGGGTCCAAAAGTGTACAAATTCTTGCGGAAGACTTTACAGCTACCATCCAAGTCTACTTTATTAAGAATAACTAGAAAATGGGAGATTTATCCTGGTTTCAATGATTTCATCTTTTCAGCAATCCAAATTCGAGTTAATACACTTGGGACATTAGCTCGAGACTGTGTGTTGTGTTTGGATGAAATGTCATTAAAGACATTTTTGTTTTAAAACATTTCTCAGGATAGCATTATTGGTTATCATCACTCCATTTCTGGTAAATCATATGATGTAGCCAATAATATCTTAGTTGTTATGGCTAGAGGCATTAATGGCAACTGGAAGCAACCTATTGCATATTTCTTTTTAAATTCAATCTGCTCTGTGGATGATTTAATTAAAATTATTTTTAGTGTCACAACAAAATTACAAAATATTGGCTTAAATGTTTTATCTGTAGTATCAGATCAAGGCACAAATTTTATGAAATTGTCGAAACAATTAAATGTAACATCAGAAAGCCATATTTTCTTATAAATGATAAAAAAGTTTTTTATCTATTTGATGTTCCCCACTTGCTCAAATCTACTCGCAATAACTTTTTTGCCCATCATTTTGATTTTTCAGAAGGTAGGCTTTCTTAGAACGCTTTTATGAAAAAGACAAGCAACAAAAATACAGGTTAGCACCAAAGCTAACAGATATTCACATACATTCTAATTCATTTCAGAAAATGAAAGTAAAGTATGCAAGCCAGGTCTTTAGTGCAACTGTGGCAGCTGGTTTAAATTGCTATATTTCACTTGGGCAGTTACCAAATGAGGCCATGGCAACAGCAACTTTTGTTAAATTAGTGGATACTCTATTTGATATACTGAATTCTTGGAAATTTGGTGCTTCCAAATTTAGTAACAGACCTTTTATGGGTTCAAGTTACCAAATTGAATTTTTGAAACGAATGCTCAATTTATTTCAAGAATTAAAGGTGGTGACTAAAACAGCTCGAGATGTCACCAACAACATAAAATTTATCACAGGATGGCAAATTACCATATCTGCTGTTTTAAACCTGTGGGTAGATTTAAAAAGTAGAGGTTATAAGCATCTTTTTACTCGGCGTCTAAACCAAGATGGTTTAGAGAACTATTTTGGAAAAGTTAGAAACCTCTTTGGTAATAATAGAAATCCAACCCCAATCCAGTTCGTAAGAGGATTTAAAAGATTATTTGCCATTAATTATTTTATGCAAGCCGAGGGTAGTAATTGCATTGAAGACTTAGACTCTGTTTTAGTAACAATTAATGATAAGTATATGAAACAGCTTGACTTGATGGTTACATCACCATCATCTCCTCCTCCTGCAGTGCATATTGATGTTGTTGATTATCGTCATTGGGACAATGTTACCGAACAAAATGGATTTGAATATGTTACTGGTTACCTGGCTAGAAAATGCTGCGAACGTCACAGTTGTGACCTTTGCATTGGTTATATATTTGGAAGTGGGGTGGAAATTATTAATAATACGAATATATACACTCATTTCAGGGCATATGAGAATGCAAAAAACAGTCCTTTTGGAAATTTATGTTTACCAACTATTTTGTTTAATAGATACATATCTAATTTGGAAAACATTTTTTCAAAATTGTTTCCAGTTCTTTCAATACAACCAAATGTTGGTGGATCACTCAAACAAAAATTATTGAAAGTGCCTAATAATAACCCATGTAGCAACTTTCCCATAGATTACTTAATTTCATTGTTTGTTCGTGTTAGAATATTTTATACATTAAAGTTTAGCAATAGGGATTTTAAAAAAGCACCAAGTTCTAAGAAACATCCTAAATTATCTATATTACTGCACACATAGTTTGACATACTGTTATGTTGCATTTATTTTGCATCGAATTGTAGTAATGAGATATATTTGTAGTCCTTGTGTATGTGTAATGTGTAATTTGTTTTTTGATGATGTAGGTATGTGTATTGCACTACTTTAATATTTGTACGTAGGTATATATATATAATATGTATATAATGTTCATGTTCATTTTACAATAAACGTAATTTATGAGACTGTTTTGTTTTTTTATTTTTAATATTTTGATAATAATTTATAAGTTTTCAAAATAGCTGCTTATGTTACATGGTAAGAAAAAGATATTTATGTGCTTTACTTCCCTCGCCTTCAGTTCATAAAGTAAATAGAACACCAGAAAAAAACGACTTTCTTCCCGAGATTCACACACTGTTTCTTTGTCAACCATAAAAAATATATCAACGATCTAAATTAAAGTTAGTCTAAATTAAAACTGAATCTTTGCAACTAATTGTAAGACACTTTTGGTATACATTGTACCCAAAATATATCCATACACATAAAAATTAAACAGCAGGGAGGAAAAATTGCTTGGTCTCCTGCTAAAAGAAAAAAGTAATTTCTTTTTTGACAAGATATAACAAAATGAGCACCTGTTTTAGTAAGGTCGACAAAAAGGGTATTCAGTTATTAAATACTTGAAATCAGCTAATATATTCACTTCAGAATTTACAATCTAAGCCATATTTGATAGAATCAAAAGTTAAATTATTTTTACAAAAACACGATAAGTATAAAATATTTAATATTTATATTTATAATCGGTAATAAATGTTAAAACTTTGAAATCAACAATTTTTAGCTATATTTTTGTTGATATGAGTAACTAAAACAAATGCATTTTATTTTATTAAATACCCTCCCCCTGTTTCTACGCCACTGTGGAATCTCTACGCCTATGAAAATATGCGCGCGGTGACGATGCGCAGTACAAAATTGTGGACAGGAACCTCAAAGGTACCGCCACGAAGTGAAGTTACTGTATCCGTAAGGTTTCTATACTATGGTTTACAGTAACTCTGTTTCACTCAAAATATTAAACACTGAGCAAAAAGCTATTGCGCAAACACCCACAAGTTATCGGCTTTTCACATGTGTTTGCCGAAATGTCAGAGTCGAAAAAAAAATTTTTGATTGGAAAGGTAAAACAGTAACACAAAAAAATACAAGAAAAGACTGCAACAGGTTGCATTAGCAAATAAATTAAAAAACAATCATGGAAAGTTCGTGTCACCTAACCTTACAATTAACGTAAATACTCAAGTAAACATTAATACTGATACATTTGATGATCGATGGTTGTCGAATTATTCATTTAAAAACATTGGGAAAAAATATGATTTTGTATGTACCGGGAAAACAAAGAAAGCTGATAACAAGTTAGAAAATATTACTACAGAGTTGAACATAAATTGTGATAAAGCCCATGATGCTCTTCATGACGTAGTTATGTTGGATCAAGTTTTAAACAAATTAAACATTACCAAGAATGATTTACTTGGTTCTTTTTTTAGTTGGGACGATGCTTGTAAAAAAATAAAATTTTTGCAGAACTTGCCTGTTTCTATGAAAGAATTAAAGTTATTAAAAGACTGTGCATCTACAGGTATTAGAAAAAAAAATGGTCGTTGCAAACGTGACTTGCTTAAAGAAGCATATAAAAAAGATAAATATACTGGTATATTACAAATTTTAGGCAAAGATGAGAACGGCGTTGTTAAAGTTACCAAAAGCAAAAAAATATTAGAAAAAAGTTTTAATTTTTTCGCAAATCAAGAAAAAACGACCAAAAAATTTTAAATATTTTAGTTAATTATATCTTATTACATATCTTATTATATGTTATTTGATCTAATAAATATATCTGTATTCATAAACCCTCGTTCATATTATTTGTAATAAAAAATTTCTATAAAACTTATATTCTCACATTGCATGCATGTTTAAATTTCGAGCGCGTTATATAACCTCTTTTACGAGGTTGCCACGTCTAATCAACAACGAAATAAAAAGTAGATTTGTGCTAATTATTTGCTAATTACTATTGTCACATGCTCTGAAGCTTTGTTTGTAAGTATCTAAAATGTATAAAAATTTTTTTCTTTCACTTTTTCCCGTTTTTATTGAAATCTGCACGGTACCTTTTGTGAAATAAAATAGAATCTGTAATTTCTCATAAGCCTCAATGTTAAAGGCATAAAATTTTAAATATTAATATCTTTTTACTGGTTCTCTGTAGCTCTTTAAGACTTTAACTGGTTCGCTATCTTATTATAATCTACCAATATGCCAAATTTCATTAAATTCTGAACAGTAATTCTAAAACCGACGCACACTGGGGCAAGTGCCCTCTAAACATGATATCAAATATTCTAAGTAAATTGAGTGGTAGAAGGTGATGAGTTTCTAAGATAATGCCAAATAAAACATAAATAAATTCATATAGAACCAAATTTAACCAAACAAAAATAACGCAGTAAATATAATAAATTAAATTAATAAAATAAATTTATTATAAATTACTTGTATGTATGTATCTGTAAATAGATTTCATCTGACAGGACTGCCTGATTCTTGTTGTGCAGGTAATAGCATAGCTAAAACTTCCTTCGGAAAATGTTTTGATTTTCTTTTGGGAAGTAGCCTGAAACCGGTGATAATCGGGTCAGATGAAATAAGAAGACGACAGAAAATATCTTCATTTGTCTTGACCCGATCACACTTTCTTAAAAAGTCTTCTCTAAATCTTTTCTGGTCCTTTTTTGACGTATATTCTGGCAGTATCTATGCAGAGTGTTTCAAATTTTACCGGATCAATACGAAATCCGTTTGATCAGTATAATATAAATTTTTTTTATTAAATCACGATCTATTCCTGTTATAGACGCCGATATATCACAGTTTTCAAAAAATCTCCTTGCGGTGTTTCTGTTGTTGCTGCTTCCAAAGCCTGGTTTAGGCATGTCTACTGTTTCTGAATTCTGCTTTTGTTTTTAGAAACTATTGTCTTTGCTTCTTTATCGCGTGCCCGCCATGAGTCAGTTGGAAGTTTATAGGATATATGCAAAAGGGAAGACTGAATTTTCAGTTTTAACACTTTATCTATTTCATTAAACTGTTTTGAAGTTGCGCCACACAAATAACATTTTTGTATGGTTTTTGTGTCTGTTAACGCGTTACAAATCTTTCCGTCAATCATTTAAAAAATTAATCGGTGACTTACAATAACAACAACGTTTCCTAAATTAATCACAGTAGATTGTAATAAGTTGATCTGATTGTCAATATATGATTTTTCTGTTGTGGAAAGTTCAGTGCTTTCTCTTTTAAATTGCATCCTTATCGGTCGGCAGTATCTTGTCGAGGATGGGCGAGGATTTTGCCAAAAAATGGTTTCGCTGCACTTCAGGTCCCCTTTTATTAATTGCAGTGGAACGAGAGAAGATAAAAAAAATCGAGAAGTCAGTACCTTCACTTTTGCTGTGCTTTTGCTTGTAAGAATTCAAGCCAGCACTCCCATCGAATCCCCACTTATAGACCAATTCCAATTCTAAATTATTTGAAAAAGATATCTGAGCGATTATTACTTCATTAAGATATTTTACCAAACGACTCGCTGTGTGATCCAGAAGTGCCTGTAATTTTACTTCAATGCAATTTTCACTTGAAGTGATATACTATTCTGGTTCTGGATAACACAATTTTTTGGCTTTTTGCACAATTCTATAAGAAGGAAATCTCTTTTTATCTTTAAATCTAATAACTTCGTATTGGTTTCGGAACAGTTTTGCCTCTACTATCATTGAAAGAGCTTCTTCTCCTGTCATTGTGATAGTCTTTTGGTTTTTCATATCTAAAAAAGCTTTTTTGTACCGTTCTGCTCTTTTAGGATATGCTGTAAAGATCTCTTTAACTAACTTTGAAGCTTCAACTCGACCATCTGATCGTAAGCTCATTTGAGCAGCGTGGGAAAGCTAATCAGCCGAATAGTTTTGTCGTAGTTGTAGAGTTCTCATACGTTTGCTACAATCAGAAGCTTCATCAAATAATAATCTTTCACGACCTCTTTTCTTTTCCAAGAGTTCATTGTATAATGGGAACTTGATTGTTGCGTTAAGCCAGCTTTCGTTCCTATTAACAAATTTCTGGTATGTTCTGTTTGATTCGTTCCATTTTTGTTTGAATTGAGATGTAAAATTGCTAATAATTTGATTAACGACTCTTTTTTTCAGATTCGGGACATTTACACAAATTCTAAAGGTGCTTCTTTAGAAAACTCAACTGTTTCTCGATATTCTTTAGACCTGTTTGCCTCATCAGCTTAACTAAGTTATTTCTAGATAGATACAAACTATTTTTTCCAGTATCTAAGGTATTTTCTAAAACCACAAAAAAACTAAAATTATTTCATTTAATTTAATCCACAGCCTATAACTTCAAGGGTGGCAAACGGTGGCAGAAGTAAAGATGTTTTTTTAATAATGGACACACTAAATAATCCTTATTTAAAAAAGGAGCGCTTCAGCTCGTTAATAAGTTAACTTCCTGCATTCATTTATGTTCAAATCGTGAAAACATAAAACAACTAAATTATGTTTCTTGTCAAGCCAAATATAAACACTAAGCAAAATAATACAAGTAAAAATACATACACAATGTTAAAATACCTACCTGTAGACATATCTTCCATGTTCAGTTTATGTTATTTCAAAACACAACATAAAATATAAATGAGTCCAATTGTTGTAATCTTCCAGTAAAAATGAAACTCGAATGATAGGTAAATTAAGTGCTAACTTTAACACTGCCATAGTAAGAAAACAAATACATTACAATCTGATTAGTGTGTGATTATGTTAGCTTATCTCTTTAAGGTTATAAAAATATATAAATTGTCAGTTTTCGAATAATCTTGTTTTTTCAATTGTTATCATGTTTAGAGCGCTCTTTGTCCCAGTGTGCGACGGTACTACCTTAAATGCATGTCAAAATTTTATTTTACATCTTCTAAACTTCACACGGGTGTACATACAGTTTATTTTCTTAAAAAAATAATTTCTCCAGCGTTATGTGTAGTTGATGTTCAACTCATTAAATTAGTATTTATATTTTCATACTTCATAATAATATTTATTACTATACGGAGTGTCCTATGTACTTACAAGGGACATGCACGTAGTGTACCGATTTTTTGAAACTTGGCGTATAAGTAGTACGGGTCAAAACACTAGACACGTACTCGTATTTCTTTGTATCGGCTGAGCTCGACGTTAAGAAGGCAAAGCCACCCTCAAAAATTCGATAAATTTTATTTAAAGCCCTGTAACTCCCAAACGGTAGTAGATATCGAGATGGTCTAAATAGCAGAGTTTCATAACTTTTCATCCCCTATCAGGTGGTAGAACCTTTCGTATATTTTTTATTTTTTTTTGCTGGTTATTTTTGAAGTTATTTACTATATAATTTTAAAAGTTTTCTTTTTTGAAATTCGCATTCATTCTACGAAAACAGATGTTCTAAGTCTTTTAGAGAATTTTTATTTATTTTAAGTATACTTGTTCAAACCTGAAGGACTTTAACAGTTTAGCGTTGATCTTTGATAACTTGATTCGCAAGATAGCAGCTATAGATAGATAAACTCTAACAATGAGTACCATGCTTTTTATCCAGCAGATAAATTTATCAAGATGTGAAGAAACTGTCCCTTACACGTTATAGCACATGAATAAATATAATTCAAATCTAATAAATGCTGGGCTGTTAAATAATTAACTGCTGATTAATTTGTGTCCAGATTTGTAACCTTCATAACCTCTTAAATGTTTTGACTGTTTCTAATGATCACCACAACAACATTGAAAGTTATATGCTAAGCTGCTTAGAATTTAGAAAAATATATTTGACGGTACTACTTCATACAAAAATCAGTTAACTGATATGGACTGTTTGCAATAATAGCCGTCTTGTTTTTCTATAGTGTTTCTAAGATAGACAATCTGAAACATGCTGCAGTTCCACTTACATTAATCAACTACTTCCCTAAATTCCCTCCAAAGTATATCAGAACCTATTAAGCAAAAAGAAGCTTCCTGTGATGTTTATGGTAAAAACCAAATTTATCTGTCTAATTCTATCTCATCTTTAGTAGTATCTAACAGGTTTCCTATTTTGTATGGAAGAATCTTTAAAGATAATAAATAATTTTTTTATTTTTAAACTCCATCGTCCTTTAGTTTTGGAGATGGTATTGTTATTATGATAACTAGTTTTGATTTATTAATATTGTTTTTACAATTTTAATACAAGCTCTGTATTTGTCTTTTCATCTCGACATCTATGTACAGGGTAGTTTGACACTGACAGTACATATTTTAATTAAAACGTATGATAGTTCGTACTGCTGTATTTGTATTAGTCATCAGTTGTTTTAAAAACTTGCACATTAAAGCAGAATTACTATTTTCGTTTGTCGATCTTATTTTTGGTAGTACTGGTTTTTGCGGATGTTAATGATTTTGTTATAACTTTTATGTTTCCTATATGTAATTGTGAATCACCGTGTATTTGCATGAGCAAATGATTCATTTCTCTGCTTTTGAAGCACACATTATATCAAAAATTTTTTTTTGTATGTTCGTTGTTTTCATTGACAGTGACCTTGTAAAGCATTTACTACGTAAGCGTTCCACTAACCCAGTTGAAAATATGTTTATGTAATTATTAATGCTGGGCAGATCTGCCGTAAAAAAGCGCATATATTTATATACACTAAAAGATAATAATAAAAACTCAGTAATATATGCAAGAAATATGCACTGTCACATTAATATAAGCTGTTTTATATGCTTTAAAAAATCAAAATTAATTAACACTCATTATTATAGAAATAAGGATTTGTGTGATTTAAAATACGCATTTGTATGCTGTTAAGCCCTAATATATACGCAGCATTCATACCAAAAACAAGTTACGTATGCCATATATTAGAGTCCTCCGTAATGACGTGCATTACAGTTCTTTTTAACGCTCGGGCAGAAATCGAAAGAATATTACACCACAATGGGTTCTTCGTGAATGACAAAGTTGTACCTTTCCCCAGCCGTCTAACCACAACAGAAATTCTTAAGCTATGAGCCATGTATAATGTATATACAGGTTTTTAAAGTATCCCACAAAATAATCAATGCCTAGGAGATTTCAGGCCACGTCCAGCGATTCGCTAATCTTTTTAACATTTAAGAATATCTCCAGACTTTTCCATGATAATTCCGTAAATTCCTGAATAGCTGATATCTATGTACTTCTCTTCTTGAAGAAATAAGAAAATACTACCCGACCGCGGGCCTATGGGAGTCGATTTTACTAATTTTATTAGGTTAATAAAGGTACTTCCTTAAGTTTTTGATTTTTATTTAATTTTCTCCCGGTTTCGTTCTAGGAACATCATCAGGAGAAAAATAGTCAGTTAATTAGTCATTACTAATTTTGTCTCCGTTACCTTTCAAATTTCTACAAGACTCATTTCAATGTCTTCGGGCTATCCAAAAAATGGTTTTATTTTGTTTAGTGCTTCTGTAGCCCCTAACTTAAAAAAAGAATCTCCACATTCCGTTATTGTCGATTTTAGACTTGCGGTAGCTTAATATTTTTTTATCGGAAATCTAACAAGATATCGATCGGGTCAATATAAAGTAGAGATTTCAGTTAACAAAAGAAAGTCGACACCACGTCGCTTCTCTTTTAACAGGTTGTTCTAGAAAATGCTCTGATTACCGTTTTGTAATCTAAAGGCCGAATTATCCAAGAATGTTAAACAGCATAATAGCTTTAATATTTCCCGAATAATCGCATGTAGACGGGACATTCTGCTTATCACGTCTTATACAGGTTGTTTAAAAAGTAGTAGAACAACGTTTAAGGATGAATTGCTTAGGTCCAAATAGGTCGATTGGATCCCCAACTTGCAATAAGCGAAAGTGCAGTCTTGAGAACTTAGAGGCCATCGAATCTGATATGCTTCTTTATATTTTTCGCTGTGACTTAGAAAGTATTAATGCGATTTCGTTCAGATTTGGTAGACTTAGGTTTCAATTCCTGACAAACAAGAGGGCGCGTTACTTTTTATGATAATAATAGAAGGCGTTAGCTACGCCACCTCGGAATGCTAGTATTACCTATATCTTTTTCGCTGGTACTGTTTTGAAATTTTTAAGGTAGATCACTAAACTGTATCGTTCTTGAGACAAACGCATTTGAAGTTTTAAACATGATTTCGAGGGTGTCCGAAAAGTAATGTAAGAATAGAACTACGTTTAAGGGTGGGTTGCTGGAGTTCACACAGGTCAATTGAGTAAACTTGCAATAAGAGAAATTCCTTGTTAGAGACCCTTAAAGTAAAGGTTTAGAACTGAGAAACTACTTAGGCCTTCAGCTTTGTAAAGGAGACAATTTCGCTTACTGCAAGATAGACTCAACCAACTTATTTTGACTCCAGGAATCCGCCTTTAAAGGTTGTCATATTACCAGTGCCGGGGATTTATCTTCGAAGGGTTCCCAAGCACTTAAAATCTCTTGCATCCCTCCCCACACACATGCACACTTTTCAATGTTTTCTCTTATGATTACTTTAGGTGTGTTTAAATCTGTAGAAAATGAAAGTGAGTTTGCAATGTCGGTGTATACTTTGGCTCGTTTTTTAGATTCGTTGACAAAGTATCAATTATCATAATGAAAGACTGATCTCGAAATAAATTTCTAGGAATCAGGTTCTCCGCCACATCAGATGCATTACCATCATTGTTGTTTGCGGAGCCCCTTTCAGTACGGGACCCCCAGCACGTGCTTGTTTTGCTTCTTGAGAAATCCACTACTGCCTATTACTTTCCAGACACCTGTATAACAAGTCAAAAGTACGAAAGTTACAATAACTGCAAGAGTTTTCTACACACAAATTGTCTGCAAAAGTTTTTACCGTTGTAATACTCAATATTCCGTTTCAACTGTCATAGAGATGACACATTTTCTTTTTGTATTCACAACATCCTTCAATCTATAATCTTACCACCTTACTTACAGTCACGTTAGATGCTGCGTCTAGAGCTAAACACTTTTAGTACCATGGAGATTCCTATGTTCAATGTTTAAAGCGTTTAATTTTTGATGCCTTGAGGCCTTCACTCGGTAAACGCAGTTATAGCAAAAAGACAACTAGTAAGAAATTTCGATAGTGATACTATAACATTCGAATGATTATCAAAATGTTTTTCAATTTGCAAATTGTTTCAAAATTTAGTTAACAGGATCCACCGTGTCTAATTGTTTCGTTCATGAAAAGCAATTTGGATAACTAAAACAAATCGAGATAATGGAAGGGTAATCATTGTATCTCTCGTGTAGCTTTTTTAAATGATTGGCTGCGAAGCGATTAATAAGCCTATAGTACACAAATGTTGCAACTATAAAATATCTTACCATACGGCAATTATAAAATATCTGACAATTTATTATTGGGCAATGCTTAGCTTTTGACTTTTAAACTTGTATTAACATGTGTTGATACAACATGTCAAAATAATATTTAGCTTAATGACTTTATTTGTAAATATCATGTATAGTGTAAGAGTAACTAGATGAGAATAATCACTAAAGCAAAATTATATCAATGTAGAATTATAGATTGTTACTCTTAAAAGCCCGAACGTGTTTGTTCTGCAAACTCATCTGGTAAAAACTTTCGATAAAATATCATGTTTTACCTCGTCATGAGACGTACATGTCAACTGTAGAATTCCTACACACGATAATCTCAAAGTTTACTTGTAAAGCAAGAATCATGACGAAACGAAGACAAGTCCGAAGATAATTATTCTTAGACCAAGGAAGTTTCCGAATGACTGTTAATCAAAAGTTGAGAATATTATTGTTTGTAAATAATACAGCGCTTTACAAATATGTTTTAGATGCAGTTTTTTGTGCTCGGATGCTTTGAGAATTTTCGATAAAGCTCACCAATAAACTAAGATTAACAGTGCCTTCGGTTACATTCTAAATCTGATTTTGTGTTGGTCAGCACTTTACTATTCTTTTAAGTTGCGTTCGTATAATACAACTTCAAGATTTAACTGGGTAAGATAAGATAGGCCGTGAAGATGTTTTTAAAGATACACAAGAATCGTATGGGACATCTTCCACATTAATGTTTTGTTTTGAATCTAAACGGTTTAATAATTGATCTTCTAAATATTAGAAATTTTGATTTTTCTCTTGGAGTGTTTATTTGGAAGAAATGTTTTGTCTTTGTAAGTCGTCCTCGTTCTCAGCTATCATAGTTGCATCATCAGCGTAGCGTACCATACTGATGATGTTATTATTTAGCCTATAATCCACATTAAGTGAGGTGACACGGTCGATTATTATGTCCATTATGAGGTTAAGAAAGGTTTGCTCAATTTGTTTTGTGATAAATAAGGCACACGTTATTGATCTGTGTTTTTTGAATCCTTGTTGTTCTTCCTGCTTTGTAATTTGCCTTTCTAGTGTAGCCTTTATGAGACCAGTGAACAGTTTCATAGCTGAGCATAAGAGTGTTATTCCTCTATAGTTTTCTGGGAAAGTTTTTACTTCCTTCTTAAAAATAGGGATTGTATAACTGCTATGCCAATCTTCGGGCATAATGGTCGCCTTTAAGACTTCGTTGAAAAGGATTGTTGAATCTCTGGTGAGTTCATGGCCACCATATTTTAAAAGTTCATTTGGATTGTTATCCACTTCGGGTATTTTCTGCTTTTTAGCTTTCTAAGTTCTTTGTCACATCATTTTTGTCGACTAATTGTTCAAATCCAAGATATTCAGTTTTTCGTTCTAGTTCTATGTTGTCTTTGGCAATGTAGAGTTCTTTGAAGTATTGTTCCCATAGTTCGATCTTAATATTATTTATTTGCACAAACTCGTTCACAGGTTTTCTCTGTTTTTCACACTTTTTTTGTGCACCACATCGCTAGTAAATTTTGCCCAATCTTTTCTTTTAATCGTTTTTATTCTTGAGTTAACTGTGTTTTTGATTTCGACGTATTGAAGATATTTCTCGTGTATTGGTGAGCTCCTATACGTCAGGTTTCCGTGCTTTAAATATCATCCAGCATTAAATGGGTATTGACCTTCATAATAATAAAATTCATGTTACTCTGAGCAATATGTAGTATCGGTTGGTTTTTAATTAACTGTTTGTGGAAATACTATATTGTAATCAAGAATGTATCTCTGGAACGTTTTGACGCATGAACGGAATTCACTTTAAAAAATAGTCTTAGTTGTTCGAAGTATCAAAACACTTTCAACAAATATTTGGTGCCTAGTTGCTGTTTAATTCGTTAAATTGGCCAAAATCATCTGCGCACTTCAAGATTATTTACCAGTGTTATAGGCTGACACGTTTAGTATAGGTAGTACCTATTTAAACGTAAAAAACTCCAAAACAATTTACTTACACTGCTGTAATAGCGCATAAATATACCAAAACTATAAATGGTTTGCTAATTATCTATTAATTTGTGCCCCTAAAACCATGCATAAATTTACTATATCACTATATGTAATAATACAGTAGGTACCAAATTTGGTATCAAGGCAATATTAAATACGAGAAACTGAAACTTTTATAACGGCGACGTTGCCAAGTCTACACGGTCTTTTTGTAGTAATAATTAAGATTATTTTTAATGGGACACGCTGTTACACTATTACTTTCTCGGAAACTGCTCTTCTAGAAGATTTGGAAAACAGATTATACTTTTAGTGTAAGAATGTCATGAAGTATTTTGGTAATGCAATAAATAACCTCCAGAATAATAGTATCATTTAACCGAACTGTTTAAAAAAGTGAAAAGAAATTTTTAATGCGTTATTCACAAAGTCGATCTAAAATATTAAAGTCCAATACTTTCAATTTTTGAACTGTAGTGTACTAAATCTTTCTCCTTTAACCTTTCTCTTACGTAGTTTTTCTTTTCCAGATGTAAGAAAGTAAACCCTTCTAGAGAATTTATGATAACTGTGCGAAATCTACTTAAATTGAACCGCACAAGCTCTAATAAAATTGGCAATAGTATAGTAGCACTTACAACAAATCATTTTTTTCTAAACACTACTTCAAGCATTGCAAATTTTTATACCGTACTATTTCATAAAAAAGTTTACCATCTACTATGCTACTAGTAATTGAAAGGATCTACTAAAAGCATGAAGATTTTGTTAACTGCAACCGTCAGTACCAGAACGTGCATTCATTTATTTTGTCCGGCCCGTTGTGTCCGATTTGATTGCTGTTTGAGAAATACATATAGTATGTACAGTAGTGATTGGGATCTTTTTTACAGGAAATGATCAAGAAACGTAAAATGTCTTTTTCGCTTATTACCTAAATAATGCTTTTGCTCTAGTTACAGGAAAATCAAAATTTACAAGCAATAAAGTGTTAAATTTCGACCACGGTTGTCGACAGAAAAAAGCACTATTTACAGATAATTATTCAAAACATCAATAAGTTATTGAAGGAAAAATTCTTTATGGCTACACCGAGGGGTTTCGTTAACTTTGGCAATAAGTCTCTAAATAAACTTATCCAAGAATTGTAAAACTAGGCCTAAGTAATAAAGCACAGCTTTATCATTATCTGCTATAATTTATTTTAATTGATATAACATCAAATAAAGAAAAATAATTGTATTATTTAGTTCCTTTGCTTATTAATGTCGATTTGTAAATTAATTTCAAATAATGTTCGTTTGTGGATCGTTGATATTTTCAATAATCCATTTAAGAATGTCGTCTGTTATTTTAAAACCCCGTGCTGGTTCATTAATAGTGCAAGGTTTATATTCAGAACTAAACAACCAAGTTAGAATTCCTTCAAGTACCCAATATCCATCACTGTTGTACATTATGGGACTACCCTCGTCACCACTACATAAATTATCTTTGTTACCTTCTTTCTGCTTAACACAAATCACATTATTATCATTAACAGAATTTATTGCAGCCCCTCTTAATTTACATTCTTCGTTATCCGCAACTGTAGCCCTAATGTTTTTCATAATATCAACGTCTTTATGTCCAGTATCATCTACTAAGCCCCATCCCGAAGTGTGTACTTCATTGAGTTTAGCTTTTTTATATTTTCCAAATGGTAAGCATATTGGTTTAATTTCATCTGAAAGTTAAATTATGATTCTTTGTTTAAAAAATTTAATTTTACTAACCCGTGTATTCCACATCTTCCGCAAGTTTCAATAGAACAATTTCGTAGGACTCATTACTAATCCTATTTGCTACTTTAACGTTTAAAACTGGATTACCTTTACAAGTAACATTCTTCGATGTGTCATATAGCCCAATTTGGACGTTAGTTCTAAAAATAAATATTTAAGCAACTGTATGCAAAAATAAATGTGCTTGATATATACTTACAGAACAAATTGCAGGCATGCGCGATCAGTTAACACATATCTTTCATTAATTAATACGCCAGCACATCTAATGTTTGCACCCGGATTATACACCCTACTTTCCAGTGGAATAAAAACCAACCATGGAAAGACATTCTCACATACTTGTTGGCCACAAACATTTTTTATAGATGGAATATCACTATTTAAGTTATTGAATTTAACAGCATTTATAGAATAAACGAAACCAAAGAGCAGCAAGTTGAAAACGTTCATTGTGATGTTTATAATTAACTGAATATTATGTAATGAACAATTGTATGTTTATATGGTTTGTGCGAACATACAGGTGAAGTCATCAAATTAATCTAAATCACATTCGTAAGAAAAAAAACAGAAGTTACAAAAATGTTTTGATTTAATTGATTTATTTTGTAGAGGTCAAGAACTATTTTTATTGCGGTGTAATTATTTTGTTCATACACGTATAATAACAAAATAAAATTTCTTTCAATAAATTTCTCTGTTTTGCTATTTAAGTTTCACAGTCATACAGGTAATAATGTTTTATCTTCATCGTACAATTCTACCATTTCATTTATGTACATAAATTTTGTCAATTATTAAAATAAGCAAAGTTACGCTCACAGTCATTGCAAATGAAACACTCCCACCGTAAGTACGCCTAGACCGTGAGTGGTTTTTTGGCTAGTATTCTATACTAATATATTTTAAGTTTGTTTAATTTCCAATGATTGCGACTATACAGTGTATAGAGTTTAATTTTAAGAATTATTTTTTAAATTAAACAAGGCTTTAGTACTACATAGATATTTTTATGTATTACGTTGTTACATAACATTGGGAAAAGTTCCAAATAATGGAATTCTAATATTATCAAACCGCATCTTAAAAATTATGAAAATTATTTGAACAAATTTTTTGATCCATTTTAGTAAAAAACATGGAATTTGAACTATTACGTGTCCAATGTACTTCTGCAGAGATGAAGAAACAGCACACAAATCTTACCAGGATCTTCTAAGACATTCAATGAAACACGGGAAAAAATCAAACTACTATCTTTATCAATTAATTGCAGCTTGCTCGATTTAACAATTTTCTTCTAATTAGGTTATTTCTTAGAAAAAGGTGTAAGAATTGAACTAGCCAAAGCGCAATCTTATATTCCGTTTTGTTCTCGAAATTTGTTCGAAAGATCTATTTTTTTAATTAGTGACTTAATTTACTTTTCATTTAGTATTTATGAATAAGAGTGTAATCTGAAACTATTCGTAGCCTGAGAACGTGCTAAGATAGGATATAGAAATGAGTTATCTCGATTTTAAAGCAACTTATTTAACGTATTACCCACCCCTTAAGATTAGCAAACTCTCACATAGTGTTCAGCATTACTATTAGCGCCTCATCACGCTTATAAAAATGGTAAAAATAAAATCTTCATTTTAGAAATTCAGAATTATATCACCAACCAATCAGAATATAGCATATCGATGACCTGGCATTATACCGTCAATCACTATCAACTATTAACCAATAAAAGTTGGTGCGTTGATGTATATTTTGATTACTCGATGGTGCGTTTCAAAATCTGAAACTTGTTTTGTATTGGCAGCTGTATCTTTTTAATGAGATTTTATACATTTATCTTCTTATAATAATCCGAACTTGTAAAAGTTTTCAAAAGCGCTAATTCTGGAATTTCCCCATTCTTACAAATACAGAGAGGATTTAAAATGGTGACCAAAATAAACTACTTTCCGACGACGTTATCAAAACTTCCTGTCAACGTGAAGTTAGTCACTACAACAATTTGTCAAATACGCATGAACCGATTTATTGATTTTTACTTATGTTGTCACATATTTGTTACGTCGTCCATTTTTGTTTTCGTTGTTTAGGAGCAGATTATTATTTTATTCCGTGTCTTATTTTTTTCTACTTGTTTCGTTTGCACAGTTTTGTTAAACAGTCATTTTCAAGACTACTTGCACATTAATAAACTTGCTGCAGTAGGTAACATTTATACAATAACTGAAATAATATGGGTATTTATGTTTTTAAATTTTGGGTTATGGTTTACACTCTTAAACAGAATCACTGTATTTTAGAGTCGTGCATAATATTGTCAGTGGTTCAATAACCACATAAACAATAATGAAACATTGGGTATCTGTTTCTTTTCGGATAAAGTGGTTCCATCTTACGAGGTACGTGAATTCGCAAAATTATAGAGTATGGTCTTCAGAATTTTGCATGAAACGCCACTATATCTCATAAAGATAGGAGTATGGTTAGCCACGTCTAGGAGGCAAATAATAGGGCCTATATTTTATGAGGATGCTTTAACAGTTATCAGAATATACTGCAATTATTTATTGAGCAGCTTCCTTATGGCGAATTACAACACGGATATTTTCAGCAGGACAATGCACTTGCCCACACAGTCCTACTAACTGTAGAATAGTTGGAAGAATTTTATAGAGAGAGGTTTATAACCAGTGGATGATGGGCACCAAGGTCTCCTGACCTAACTCCTCTTGGTTTTTTCTTGTTTGGGCATTTGTAAATGTTTTTCGTACACATATCCATACAATTGATGAGCTAAAAGATGCCATTAGAGATGCTTTTCGGAACATTACACACCAACAGCCAGAAAATGTGTTTAAAAATATGAATAAACGGATCAATCAACGATTATCATGTGAAACACATTCTGTAAAAGTAAATTACAACAGTTTGTAATCATTTTGTCTAGATAATTAATTATATAGTTATATAGTAAGTATTTGTATTGTTATCAGTTTGAGTGATGTATTAATTTATGTTTTATTAGTAAATTGTTATTGTGGAATTCTCCGTTTTCTGTGCCAGCATTTTGTTGCTGTTTTATAATTTATCTGTCTAATGTATTTAGGAAGATGTTAATAAATTATCTTTATTTTTGTCAATTTTATATAAAAGCATTTGATAAACCAGATTTAAAAAAAAAGTTAATAAATTACATTATTTGACTTTGCGTACTGTAAAGTTGAGAAAAAGGTATTTAACCTATTTAATGTTGCAATAAATTTGAAAATAAAAAATTATTTTACTGTATTCTTTCACTATCTTTATCGAGTTTTATTTGTTTTTAATTAAATTCTTATTTTCAATCTATTAAAATTTTGAAATGGTAGGTAACCACTTTAACAATACTGTTTTTCGAGTAGCATAAACTTCATGAAGAACAAGGTTGATTATAGCCTAACTTCACCTTTTAAGCAGATGACAGTAGATGGATGTAAATATTGGTAACATCTCTATAGAAAGTAGTTTTTTTTGGACACTATTTAAAAATCTCTCTGTATGTCAATAGTGTTGGATGTATTCAATAGAACTGGCAGGTTTTGCGGCATTCCAAAAACGAGAATAGAAAAAGTAGCTTTGTCTAAGGTTTGAGAAATGACCACGAACTGAAATGTAATTGCATTATTGCCGGTCTTACAATTTGTATTTACAAGTTAAAAATACAAATTATAGTTAAAATAATGTTAAGTGTTTCTTACGTGTTTTGTCTGTTTGTTATAAGTAATTAGTTGTCTAAGATAACTATGTTCCATGTCTGTGGCAAATGAACTAAGAATTAAATAGATAAATAGATAAAATAGATCCGCAACATATTCAATGCTGCTACTGATCAGATCACGAGAACCAGGACAGTTAGGTTTTGCTAACCAAAACTATTGTCCATGGTTAAGAATGTTGCTTTCTGAGATCCTTGCCTATTACATTTCCCTTAATAAAATAAGTTTCCTATGCTGTACGCGTGCATCCAAGATATTAGAAGAAAAATATATATATCTTTCGAGTATTATCTGCCAAATCCAATAGTAATTCTGTGCACAGTAGTTTACGAAACAAGTTTATTTCGTCCTCATCTTAAGAGCGTCAGAGTTTAAACTTTAAGATCTCATACCGTAGCGGAAGAAACCGGAAAGAACGATGGAATAATATTTTGGTTATGTACAAAGATTGCTGATTAAGAGCAAAAGACGATTCTTAACTGTGCCAGATAGAAAATGTTCTAAAAGTGATAAAAGTGCCCGAGTGATTAGAAATGCTTTACGGTTGCTACGTTCACGTTCACGAGGAACTTTTCTACAAGAACACTGTAATCTTGATCCGATTCGCTCCTCTACTTTTGTGTCTAGTCTAGTCTAGAAATAGTATTTTGTCCTGTATGTCCAAAACTGAAAGTCGCCTTGAAATAAGGCCTCTTTTATTACGAAACTAATACAATACAGGGTATAATGTTAGATGCAGTTCAAGTAAAACTCGCTTCTTTTTCCATATAAGTGTTCAGAGATAAGTAAACGGTTTTTGTGTTTTGGAGCTTTATAGTATCACTGTTTGTAGCACTTAATGTAAGCATTTCACAAACGCCATTTTCAAGATATAACATAATAAAAACTAAGAATGGTGCAAACACGGTCGCTATATCAAAGCAAAATGACGTCGGGAATCTTATTTACCTTTCGCTTCGACTTTTCACCTTTCAACTCTTTTGAGACACATTAAGAATTATGAAATATACAGCGTGCAAGTTCGATTTTAGTAGGAAGACATATTATGGTCTGACCCTGCTATTAGCGATAAGATTTTAAAATGGCATTCGATGTAGACTAAAATATGCCAGTGCAAGTGTTTAGTTTTCTACTATTGTCTGTCCAAAAGCATTCAAAATATTCTGTTTTCGCTTTCCATATTAGTGAAGTCCAAACAAGAAGGTCCTTTTTTCCTGATAGAGACTTAGACTAAAGCTTTCTCTATAAATATAACATGCAGAGCCACAAATCGGATATAAGCTACCAACATGAATCCCGCATATTGTATTGCATGAAAAGGGAACAGCTAGACTAAACCTAAAACTACATCAGCAAGAGAATTTATCATTTACTGTATAGAATGTTCGAAGTATGTTCCAAATCTGGTAACATGCAAGATTATTTCATTTTGACATAATGTACTAAAATAATTTTTGTTCCCCTACTCAGAAGCAGACAAACCCATAAACACATCCACTGCAGTGGCGGTTTCTCTATATGGTCATTTGGTCAATGACCCTCCTATAAAATTAAATAATAAATGTTAATCGCATTGCTAAATGGTTGTCGTTAATAATTCCTTTCAGAAGTTGTAGAAACTTAAAAAATCTCTACAAATATATTCAAACATTTAGCGCCACGAACACAATTCGCCGATCCTCTAGTGTTGTAGCATTGGCTCGGCCGTATTTTAATTTGTCCCTGCAGCAGCCCTGCAGTGTGCTAATAGTATACTGAAAATGCATTGAACCTTGAAAAAGAACAAAAATATATGTTTAAATGTGCCCGAAAGAAAGTTACATTTGGTCCGTATACTGCAATGTGGTCGACGGCCGGCCGGTACGAAAATAAATGAAATGAGTCGAAAATTGTCGAAGTTATGCGCTTGCTGAAGATGTGGGTGATTCATTTTCTAGGGGTTGAAGTAAAAATTGTTTTAAATCTTGACATCTCAACTTTTGTCTTAGTTTGTGTCTAGTTTTAATTAAGAGTTATATGTGTAATGATTGTGTAAGTACATCTAGTGAGAATGTCAGTTCAAGAAATTTTGAATCTGAAATCTACTAGTAGATTAAATTTGAAAAACGTTTAACTTCAAAGAAAGTAGTTGACCAAAACCTCAATTTAATTTAAAACAAACAACAAAAGATAGAGGTAAGGAAATAAACAGATATTTTCGTCCAACTTTTTATGACTTAAGTGAATGGATCTGTGGATGCAATATTAAAAATGCGTTTTCTTGTTTTCCGTGTCTTTTATTTAGTGATGATGCTTTGTGGGCTAAAACAAGTGTTACAGATATTAAACATTTAAAAGAAAAAGTTAAAAAACATTCTTCTTCCGCGATTCATCTGAATAGCGCAATGAGTTTGGCTAGCCTTAGTCGAATTGACATAAGAGTACAATTGAGTAGTGCTTACCGCAAATCTGTAACTGAACAGAATAATTGACTGTATAAAATTTTGTGGCGCGTTTGAACTCGCTTTACGTGGACATGATGAAAGTGACGTATCCGAAAATCCAGGTGTGTTTAGAGGTTTAATTAATTTGATATCGCAAGTTGATGGTGTATTTAAGGAACGCCTGGACAAAAGCACTGTTTTTAAAGGCATTTCGAAAACAGTTCAAAACGAGCTGTTAGATAGCATGTTTACTGTTTACCAAGCCCAGTTAATAAGTGAAATTGATGAATCGGATTTTGTCGAGATTCAAGCTGATGACACAACCGACAGTTCCAATAAAACTCAGATGGTTGTTATTGTAAGATATGTTTTTAAAGGTGTCATTTATG
Source organism: Ignelater luminosus (assembly GCA_011009095.1). Taxonomy (NCBI): domain Eukaryota; kingdom Metazoa; phylum Arthropoda; class Insecta; order Coleoptera; family Elateridae; genus Ignelater; species Ignelater luminosus. Next base: position 36,590 of record VTPC01000883.1, read on the forward strand.
AACGCTTTTGGAAATTTATCAGTCCTTCTGGTACTACAGCCGAAGATTTGGCAAACAAAATATTCAGTGAATTAAAAATTATGAGAATTAATGAGAAACCAGAAAAATGGAGCTGCGGTGATGAGTGGTCGATTAGGTGGGGTTCAAGCAAAGATCAAAGAAATTTATCTAAACGCCAATTTTATACACTGTTATGCTCATCAACTAAATTTAATACTTCAAAAAGCTGTTAGTTAACAAAAGCAACTCAGAATCTTTTTTGCTAATTTACAAGCATTTTCATCATTTTTCGGAAAATAGCCAAAGCGCACTGCTGTTTTAGATGAAGTAGTTAAAGTAAGGCTACCAAAAGCAGCTCCAACCAGGTGGTGTTTTAACACTAGGTGCGTTGAGACTATTTACACCTATAAAATTATCAACTGTTTAGAAAAAATAATGGACTCAGAAATAGATAATAGTACGCTAAATCAGTGTGGTGGTTTAATTGGCTATTTGACAGACGAGAATTTTTTGTATTGGCTGGATTATTTCCACTTAATTATGCCTCATGTTGAAATACTGTTTCAGCAATTGCAAAAATTCAACAATGACGTTATAGCCATAAAAAATTGTATTTCTGCTTTTAATGCAAACATAGAGAGAGTAAGACATAACATTGTAACTTCTATACCTGTCGATTCAGTTGCATCGTCAAGTAGTAAACGCAGAAGAACCGAAGATCCAAAACGACAGATTGCACTGGAAGTATGTGATGTAATTATGGCAGAAATTCGGGATAGATATACTTTTAACAACCATTTGATAGTAGCACAATTATTCTAAACAGAGAAATTTCTTCTCTATAAAAATGCTTTTCCAGAGATATTATTAAATTGTGTTAGGCAGAATTATTCCACAAGAAATACGTCACAATTAAAATCGGAATTAGAAGTGATTTACAGTCGGGGGGAGTTCTATGAAAGTGCTGGTGTCCTAGCAATTTTACAGTTGTTCATGAACATGAATCTTCTAGAAACATTTTCTGAAAGTGTAAAATTACTTAAAATATTATGCACATTACTCATGATTACTGTCGAAAGTGAACGCTGTTTTTTAACCTTAAAACGAGTAAAAACATTTAAGCGCAATACAATGGGACAATCTAAGTTAAGTTCGTTAGCTATGCTTAGCATAGAGAAGTCGTATATTAAGAACAGTCAAAATTTTAATGAATTAGTAATAGACTATTTTGCAAATCAGAAAGACAGAAGAATTGATTTGAAGTACAAGCAGATGTAACACTGGTAAGTTTGATAAACATTTATTATTTAGTTTTAATATACGAGGGTGGTCTGAAAAGTTTCCGACCTAACAAAGATACAAGACATTTTTTCTGAAAATTTTTTTTATTTTTCAACATAGTCTCCTTGTAACTCTACACACTTCTCCCAGCGAAGCTCCCATCTCTGTAACCCGTCCAAATAGTACTCGGCATTTTTCTCTGCAAAACAATTGTTCACGAAGGTGATTGCCTCTTCATTTGACGAAAATCTTTGTCCTCCGAGCGCAATTTTTAGATGAGGGAACAAAAAGAAGTCGCTTGGGGCTAGATCTGGTGAGCAAGGCGAATGGTCAAGCAGTTCAAAGCGTAATTCGTGAATTTTCGCCATGGCAACCGCTGAGGTGTGAGACGGTGCGTTGCCTTGGTGAAACAGGATTTTCTTTTTCTGCAAATGTGGCCGTTTTTTCGCAAGTTGTGCCTTCAGCTTGTCAAGTAATGATGCATAGTATGCTCCTGTAATGGTTTTTCCTTTTTGAAGATAATCGATTAAAATAACTTCATGACTATCCCAAAAAACAGTCGCAATCACTTTCCCAGCCGAAAAAACAGTTTTTGCTTTTTTTGGAGCCGGTTCCCCCTTTGCAGTCCACTGTTTGGACTGTATTTTTGTTTCGGGCGTATAATGGTGTATCCAAGTTTCATCTACAGTAATTAATCGGCGCCAAAACTCGGATTTATTTCGCCTAAACTGCGCCAAAAGAGCGTTGGAAATATTCATTCGAACACGTTTTCGGTCTAACGTGAGCAAACGCGGCACCCAACGCGCGGACAGCTTTCTCATGCCTAAATGTTGATTTAATATGTAACAAACACGTTCTTTTGACATGTTCATAACCTCTGCTATCTCTCTAACTTTAATTGTCTAGCACCATTTGATGAACTTTGGCGATGTTTTCGTCGGTAGTTGCAGTTTTTGGACGTCCCGAACGTTCATCGTCTCCCAAGCTCTTACGGCCACGTTTAAATTCAGCAGCCCAAAGTTTCAGTGTGGTAAATGATGGTGCAGAGTCCCCATACACAGAATCCAACTCATCTTTTATTTGCGAAGGCGTATTGCCTTTCAAAAACAAATATTTAATGACAGTTCGATACTCGATTTTGTCCATTTTCACAAAAAAACTCACATCAACTCACTCAAACGACTGTTACATAAAAACTGCGCGTCCAAAATGGCTGAAACTTTGGTGAGTAACTGTCAACAGATGAACAACGAAATTCAGTAGCTTTTATTTACGAGTGCTGCCATCTTCACGTTGAGGTCGGAAACTTTTCAGACCACCCTCGTATAAGCAGTTAAGTTAAATGACCCCCCCAGTAGTGAACGCCACTAACCGCCACTGACATTCAGCATAATTTTCTGAATTATTGAGACCTTGATTTCTGTAGAAATATTATTGGAGAATTTTAAATGCAATTTTAACTTATAATTGCAGAGATTACATTTCTACCAAAATAATCCATGCGAACACAGGATATAGAACGCTTGAGTCATTCGGAATAAACGTACCTTCTTTATATTTTTTCTGGTCGGCTACGACAAAATTTATCACGGACTAACCTTGTAGATTTTGTAATGAATAAAACAATTTAGTACTCAATAGTAATTAAAATCGTTATGATATCAATACGTGAGATGTACAGATACAGAGTGTTTCAAACTGCTTATACAATCATTTCAAAATATTATTTTCAATTTCAATTATTATTACGAGACCTTTGAAAGTGATTCTGTTGTCTCAAATGATTTTTTTATGTATGGCCCTTAGATTTGTTGATAAGTACATAAAATCTTCTCGGGAATTTTCAGTATTTGCGCTATTTTAGTTATAAAAGTAACAACATTTTTAGCGTATTTTTTTATATCTTATTTTAGTTTTTGCTTTATTAGAACACTATTACACTTTTATATTTAGGTACGTTATTTTGGGCGTTTCTAAATTCTACAGTTTGAAATTGAAAACTTTATAACTCGAGACTACAAGAAATAATTATGCAATTTATTAGACAGAGTGTGCTATAAAATTTTCTTTGATAAGTTTGTTCAAACGTTTATGTATCTTATTATACTTAGTATGTTTATTTTTAAATATTTCATAAAAATTATTTAGTTTAAAAAAACAAATAATAAATGATAGCCTACTTGTAGATGATTAACGCAATATGGTTTTATTAAAATTTAAAAAATGATTTGATAACAGTACCAAGTATTTATAAATTAATTAATCATTTGTGGTTAGTTTATGGGTATTAAACAACACAGATACGTATCCAAGAAAACTTCAATATGAAATGATAAAGATAAATTACCAGTAAACTAGAAAAATAGAATGGAAAAAAGTTCAGGAAAAAAATAAAATTGAATAGCAAAAAACTTTCAACTATAAGAACAGATAACGAAATAATGTTGTTAGTATTTCTCTTTATTATAATGGTTTCCGATTAAATTCAAACAATGTTTGTTCTAGGATGATCGATATTTTGAATAATCCATTCAAGAACATCATTTGTAATTTTAAAACCACGCGCTGGTTCATTTATAGTACAGGGTTTATTTTCAGAATTAAATAACGAAGTCAAAACTCCTTCAACTATCCAATTTCCATTACTGTTGTACATTATAGGACTTCCATCGTCACCACTGCATAGATTATCCCTGTTATCTTCCGTTTGTTGAACACAGATTACGTTGTTATCATTGATGAACGCTCTTGCAGGTCCTTCTGGTTTACATTCTTCGTTATCTTCCATTGTTGCTCTAACATTTTTCATAATATCGACGTTTTTATTTTCAGAATCGTTGATCAAACCCCAACCTGAAGTATGCACTTCGCTATCTATTTCAGCTTTTTTAAATTCTTCAAATGGTAAGCAGATTGGTTTGATTTCATCTGGAAATGAAGAATCAATTAAAAACGTTGATTTTTGATAAACCTGTTTTATGCTAACCGGTATATTCAACATCTTTAGCAAGTTTCAAAAGAACAACATCATAAGATTCACTAACAATCTTTTCTTCTACTTCTATGCTTAAAATTGGATTACCCTTACAAGTAACATTTTTCGAAGTATCGTATTGGCCGACATGGACGTTAGTTCTAAAATTAATATTTAAGTACAAAATAACAAACAGCTTGGAAATTACTTACAAAACAAATTGCAAACACGACTTCTGTGTTATTACATATTTTTTACTAATCAATGCTCCAGCACATCTAACGTTTGCATCCGGATTATACACTCTGCTTTTTAATGGAATAAATACCAACCATGGAAACACATTATCACATACCTGTTTGCCACAAACATCTTTTGTAGGTAAGATATCACTGTTTATGTTATCGAGTTTAACTGCGCCGATAGAAAAAACGCAACAGCAAAATAGTAAGAAATTGAAAACGTTCATTTTGAAGTTTGTGGAAGACTATTAAATATTATGTAACAAACAATTGTATTTATATGGTCTGTGGGAACATAAAAATGAAGTCATCGGTTTATCTAATAAAACAGAATCGGTCTGTTAGAAGTTACAAAAATGTTTTCTTTTAATTTGATTATGTATATGTATAGAGAGGTCAACAAGAATTTTTATCACAGTGTAATTATTTGTTTATGCAATTAAATTTGGATACTCTGGTTTAATAATTAAGGCACTGCCAAAGTCAAACATGATATTTGTATTATTTCATCTTCCTTTATTTCATGTAAATTTATTCAAATTGGTACAAGGAATGCAAATGTTAATTTAAAAGGTTATTTAAACATTTATAATCTTTACCAAGAAAACAATACGTATGTACTAGATGTATTATAATGGATTATTGCATGATTGTGTAACATTCCTGCTAATTGTTTACCAGTCGTATAAGACTGGTAATTAATGTCATTGTTATTTTATTCGAAAATGTTATAACATGTGTCCAAAAAGTCTTTCAGTCTTGGGCGGTTAGAATAATTATAAAACATGTGTCTGTACTAATTGCTGCCTACTTAGGTCGCTTTTTTTCTAATCTGAAACGTTATATAAAATTAAAATAACTAAGATTTGTTAATCTGTGTGTCTAAGATGCTGTCTTTTCTATTATGAATTAAGAATTATTGCAACGTATAACTTTGGACTGCAATTTATATAGGTAGATGTTGCAGATTTGATAACTTATAATTTTATGCCGTTACACCATTATAGCTAATGAACTTGTCACAAACTCTGTACAAGACCTACTCTTGGTAAATCAACTATAATATATCTCACTCGGCTTCCTTGAAACCTACTCTTATTTACATTGCTTATTGTTATTATTCTACAATTGATTCTTCATTAGTCTGATAAAGATTTTCCACTTTTTTAGGTCTTACCGATAAATCTAACAATTGGTATTTTGTAATAAACAGTTTTGAAACTATTGTGCTCTATAATTTGCGTTTGAGGTTTGCCATTCACCGAAGACAACGTCTATATGTGTACAATCACCCCTGGCCTAACCCCTAATCTGCCATTTGACCAGGAGGACATTTATGAAGGTTACTTTAAACTAAAGAATTCCGTTTATTAAAACGGATCCGTCAAAAATAGACGGACCATTTAATTTTGTTCGTTACTCTAAACAATTAGATTGTTATTAGCTTAGATGGTTTAGAATAGCAAAAAAATTAAACGATTCGTTTTTAATAAATGGATTTCTTTAGAATACACGTTCATTATATCTCAATACTTACTCTGAAATTTATTATATTCTTTAATAGTTGGTAAATGGGTAAACGCAATACTATGCACAAAAACAAATCTGAAATAATAACTCATAGTTATTTATTTTGATTTACATGACAACAAAAATTCTTTCGCTTTTACAAGTTAATTTTAAACAATATTTCGTGGATAATCAATTAATACGTTCAAGAATCCATTCAAGAACCTCATCGGTTATTTTGGCACTTCGTACTGGTTCATTTGTAGCGCAGGATTTTCCAAAATCAAGTGCCACACTCAAAATTCCTTCACTTACCCACTGTCCATTACTGTCATACATTATGGGACTACCCTGGTCGCCGTAACATAGATTATCATGGTTATCTTCCTTTGGCTTAACACAAATCACGTTATTTTCATTGACAGACGCTTCTTGTTTACATTCTTTTGTGTCTGTAACCACTGCTCTAATATTTTTCATGATATCCACGTTTTTATTATCAGATCCATTGATTAATCCCCATCCGGAAGTCCGCACTTCGTCGTTTACTTCAGCTCTTTTAAATTCTTCAAATGGCAAGCAAATTGGCTTTATTTCATCTAAAAATTAAACGTCATTTTAAAGAATATTGATTTTCGATAAATTTGTATTTTACCAACCAGTATATTCAACATTTTCAGCAAGTTTCAAAAGAATAACATCAAAAGATTCATTAACAATCCTTTCCGCTACCTTTACGCTTAAAATTGGTTTACCTTTACAAGTAACATTTTTAGAGGTGTCATATTGTCCGATATGGACATTAGTTCTGAAATTAAAAATTTAAGCATAAATAAAAAAACATAATGAGAATTACATACGTACTTACAAGACAAATTGCAAACATGACTTGAGTGTTATAACATATTTCTTACTAATCAAAGCTCCAGCACATCTAATGTTTGCAGTAGGATTGTTTATCCTGCTCTCTAATGGAATAAATACCAACCATGGGAACGTATTTTCACATACCTGCTGTTTACTGCCACAAATGTCTTTCGTAGGTAGAATATCGTTCTTTACGTTATCGAGTTTGACGGCATTTATTGAGAAAATGAAAGCGAATGGCAGTAAGAAATTGAAAATCTTCATTCTGAAGTTTGCGAGTAACTAAATGTTATTATGTAGAAAACAACTGTATTTATATAGTCTGTGGAAACAAAATATGAAGTTGTTAATTTATGTCTTTTGCAACAAGAAAAGAAAAAATCTTTTCGTTTTATTTGATAAGTTTTGTTTTTGAAGGTCAACAAGGATTCATCATAACGTGAATAATTATTTATTTATATCCGCAATTACAGCAGCTACAGGTTCTCTGTTTAATTTTTTAAGATATTTATCCAGTTACCTAACGTTATTATTATTATTATTATTTCATCTGCTTGATAATTCTGATTAACTTCGGACGGATGCAGAAAAGGCATTCTTGATGCATTTTTCTAGCATAGTGAAACTGACTATCAGCATTAGTATTAAGAAAATTACTTACCATCAATTCTAGAAATTCATAAAATGGAAATACAACTAGCCACACATATACTCCTAATTAATGAAATGAATTATTCAAAATAACAATAATTCTATGAAATGAAAACGTTAAATCCATACAATAAACAAAATTGATTGTTTTCAATAAAAATTTATTTTCATTATTAGTTACCTTAGATACTGGTTTTTTAAGATTTGATGTTTTGCTAATTGTCTAGCAAAATAAATTTTTACTATCCTACACAAGACTTTTGCTTGTACTTTGTACTCATATCTTGTTTTTGAATTGTTAAGACTCTTTGCATATGTAAATTGAGTGTTCTTTAGGAAATTTATGTTTTAACTAATTGTTGCCCGCGACTTCGTTCTCGTGAAATTAGGAAAAATAAAATACGCTTATATATTTTTAACGATATATATATATTTCCCCGTTTTCTCCCTTAGGGGTTGAATTGAGCTGTGCGTTGATAGATCTGTCCGCTAGGGTATCCTTTTATTATGTACAGAAGAAAAAAAATCAAAACAAAGCCGAAGAGTCTTTATTTTCTTCATAGCATATTTAAACATTTACACGTAGACTACAACAAATGAACTCTACTTTCAATTAAAACGAACAACGTCAAAGGAAAAAGAAATACTTGAGGTGGGTAGGGAAATACAGGGTGATCTTAACTTGCTTTTTCCTTTTAAAGGGTAACCCGAGGACATGAAAGTAACTAAGCTACTCATACGTTTAATTGCGTTAACAAGATTCGTATATTTCTCGAGTAGGAATAACTGGATGTCGTGTTTGGGAACTTCTTTACGTAACCACATTTTGCAGGACAATAATTAGAAGAATGGTTTAGCTTTTACTTGAAAGATCTACCATAATAAAATTTTAAAAATCAACCTTTCATGGTTTGCAATTAGTGTGTATTAGGAAGAATCAAATTGCGACATATAATTAACTTTGTTTTATTGAATTAAAAACTAAACAAATAACGTTTAAAATAGAAGTCTAGAAAGTTCCTGGAAAAAAGAAATCACACAGCTATAACTTCTAATTTTTATATTTCTTTATTAATTAAACCATAAAATCAAGAAAAAGCAATTAATAATATCAAAGTCCTAAAGTCAAATCAACTGCTTACTGAATAATAGTGTTTGTAACATCCCGTTTTTTTATGATGCAGTTGTCCAAAGTTAGCAGAGAAATTCCTTAAAAATGGGTCTTATAGCCCTTTCAATTTTTTTTAAATTCCTCTAAAATACAATTAATTAGGTCATTGTAATTTTAATATTTACCGACTACTTTTGTTAGGTAGATTTCTGGTCTGCATAATTATCTGATTAAATTTAAAACTTTAATTTTTAGGTTTCTTTCATTTAAATCGTCCATTTTAAAAAGCTGAAATGTTCTGGAATTCGGTTAACTCCCCTTGTTGATGTATTTTGAAATAATTACATTCAAATCAATATTCTTTAGATATTTTTTGATGTTCCGTGTAAAAATCGCATGTTTATCGCATAATAATCTAAAGATCCTAACTTTAATTTAAAAAGTATAAAAAGAGTCGAGAACCACCAATTATATTTTAAATCTACTTTACAATCTACAGTTAATTCTACCCATTTGAATTTCCGCGCAAGATATACTTTTTATCATATTGTATTGCTTCTTGCAGTTTGACAGTCATAATTCAATTAGGGAATTTCAAAACGAATTGTTACGTTTTATTGTTAGTTTATTTTGTGTAAAATTTTGGTAAATTCCCCTGAAGAATTTGAAGGTAAAATTGGAATTTTCCGTCAAATTACTACTTGGTATTAAAAATATTGAAATTTTTCTATAGTAAAACATCCTTTGTTTAATTGCAAAAATATTTGTTTGGAATAATTCCTCGCACATATAAAAAGGGTAAGATACTTGTTTTGAATTAATATTGTCTTAGATTGATGTCGATACTTACATCAAACCTTGGGAGAATTTTGTTGGAATTCGTGAAATCGCAAAATCTTTGAAAACTCCAAACTTGGAAATTTTTGGATTGTGCAATATTGGACATTTCCATTGGTGTTGTTGTCTATGATAAATTGGCACTTGTATACATTGAGGCACTTCTAAGGCAGTTATTTGCATTTGGTCTTCAATTACGCCTTCGACAACTTTGTGGTGAGCAATCAGAATTTTTGTAATATATACAATTGCACGTACCTACCGGTTAATGGCTTGTCAATTAAACAGTAAATTTTATACGTTCATTTTTGTACTTGTTATTTAGTTAGTTAGAAGTTTGAATAACTTGAATCCGTTTCAATTGGTCATACCAAATTTTTGTAATTTTAAAATTTCTAAAATTCTACTTGTTTAAACCATTTCAGAATCTCTGATAGAGTTATCGAAACTAAGTCGAGTAGTATCAAGCAAATTTAATATGCTGATGATGTTATCTTTTTAATTTTTGGTTTAATAATTAAGAAATGAAACTTCAATCTTGAGCTGATGTTTTTTATAATGCAATGCATTTATAATTTGAAATTATAATAAAATTTATGTTGGTTGGCTTTTCACCACTGTGTTTTTCTAACAAGACTGCGATTAATGCCGGTTTTTGTTTTTTCCCGATCTTTCTTTAAAAGAAAGCAAATAGCGCTCAACTAAATGAATAATATTGGTAGTTGGTCATAGAATTGCAATTGTGTCGCAGACTTGCTATTGGCAAATGATACCTATATTTTCCGAGCTATATTGAATTTGTCTTGACACCTACGACCCAAGATAAGAAAGAGTCTTCGCTTAAGCCGAATTGATTGTGTTGCAGTTATAGCCTTATAAAGTTGTTTACAGAAATTTTCTTAATTTTCTTTTTATCCGTTACATCTTATTCCATGCTTGTAAATTGACGTTATTAATCCACTTTTATTTAAAGCACCATTTGTTCTACTTCGATTTTCATGTTTTTTGTGAGACTAAGGTCCAGTAAAGCTGCTAGCTGGATTACCTGAAATTGGTCTTTGTTTCGTTCGTGTATCATTTTTTTCTTCTGTTAAGGACTTCATTACCTGCACTTTTCCAAATTCAGATAATTCTACCAGTTTTTCGCTTTTTAAACCCCCCTTTCAAACAAATATTCCACCAGTTTTCTTTTTTCCATTTTCGACATTATCGCGCAGATATTTTTATTTTATACAAGCAACAGTATTTAAGATATGTAATTACGGATTGGTGTATGTTCATAGCTAATAAATAGTACAACCTGGATGAAGAATGTTATACTCTTACGATGTAACAAAAAAGAGAAATATTAAAAGTTATAGACATCTAGAAATTCTGGAAACTTTCTAGACGTATTATTAATTTTCTATTTTGAATGTGCATCGGTGTGCATAGTTTGAAGGTTCAATTTTTAGCAATGTAGAATTTAGAAGACTGATACAAACGAGGAGCGGTTCCGACAACCAGAGTTCTTATTTATAAAAATACAATTTTAGTTCATCATCTTAGTTTTGAAGTCAATTAAAAAGTATAAGTAAATATAACAAATATAGATGTTTATGAATATAACGATACGACTTTGTCTTCCCCAAACGTATTAAATTATGTAAGCATTGACCATCATACCTCCAGATGATCGTTTCGTTCTTGTTTGGAGTCATCATTGGAGGATAATGTTGGATATATGTAGTAAATAGATATTAGTGTTTCTATATAACTGCAAGCATTGATCGTCATTATCCTCGACTGATGGGTCCAAACAAGGACGAGACAATCTTCTGAAGGTATGATGGTCAATATAATGTAATATTTTGGTTACTCGAAATCGAAACGTTGTACAGGACTTCTGTTAGCGTATTTTAATGGAGAACAAGAAATGGCAATGGGAAAGTGGTTTTAGTTTTCCTATATCTTTTCAAATAAATAAAAAAAAATAACGAAAATCGAGAAATCTGCTTTTTTCAAATATCTCTGAAACTATCCAAGATATCTAGATTTTGCAAACGCCAACAAAAAGATCCTATAAATAGCCAACTTTTATCCCGTTTAACCGATCCTGTATCTCTTACCGTTTCCAAGATTCCCATGCTGTGCATCCTTATCTTGGACACACTGTATAAGTGTAAGTAATTTCCTTGAGAAAGTTTATACAGAACAACCCCATCCCGTGTTGAGGCATGATTTTCCTAAAAAAGTTAATAGAGGACGAGATCCTATTCGTTTTATGGACGTGGCTCCCTCTGGACGGTTAATGAATAGTTCTATCTAGAAAGTTAATACACAATAAAGCCCAATCCGTGTTCATACACGGTCTTCTTTGTGTGCCTAAGTCTGTGTTAAAGATGCTTTGCTCGGGAAGGTCGATGAATGACAAGACCTGATCTATATCTGTGCATTGGTTTCTCAAAAAGGTTAATAAAAGAAAAAACCTGATCCGTATTTGCGCATAGTTTTCTTAAAAAGGTGAACGGTGAGCGTCGCCAACTAATGTTCCTGAATATCTTTCTTGAACAAGTTTATGAAGGACAAGACCCCTTTCGTTAATGAAGTCTGTGTTTTTGCATCAGTCTTTTGACTGATAAAACCTGATCCGTGTTCGAAGTTAGTTTTCCTGGGAAAGTTAGTGAACGCATTGGTACAACCTGTGACATTACATAGTCTCTTTGAAAGGGTTAACGAAGAACTCTGTTTTTATATGGTTGTATCAAGAAGGTTTAAAAATAGAAGCTGAACTCTGATTAATGTTGATGCATAATTAAGTCGAGTAGGACAAAGAGCGGCAAAGCCTGACCAGTATTCGTGCATGGTTTTCTCAGCGAGATAAATGGCAAGCAATGCCGGTTCCTGTTAATAGATATTCTTCTTGAGAAGACTTCTGAAAGACAAAATCCGTTCCGTGTTTGTGTACGGCCTGCTCAATAAGATTAATGGAAGGGGAGCTTCATTAGAATCTATGAGCGTGTTAATGCAGGACGAAGCTCGATGCTTGTTCGTGCACAGTTTTTTCTAGAAGGTTAATGGGCGATCGATCCCCACCTGGAGTCCAAGATTTATGCGTTTCCATACATAAACCACTTGATAAGGGTCATATAGGATAAATTGTGTACATAAGTTTACGTAACGTGTTTCTCAAAAACAAGCTTTTTTTACAATATCAGTTGCACATTCACGTCTGTTCAAAAAACTGTTTATGCGTTTGTTGTACAGAGTGACGTGACTGAGTGATAACGCTCTAGATCGAATTCAAGAGGTATAGGGTTCGATCCTCCGCGCTGACTATTCTCGATAAGGTTTTCCGCAGCTTCCCTTAGTGAGGTAGGTGAATACCGGAATAGACATTTTCACGGAAGTTTTTTACCTTTTATCTCATTCTCACCTTCATTTTTCTTTAAAAAGTCCTATTCCTACTAGTTCTTAAAGCTCCCGCTTTCAACACCAACGGGGAAATGAGGCACGATGGCATGCTTTCCAAAGCTGCAATTTTAAATAAGCTGTTGGGTATATTACGTTTATTATGTTTATGGAGCTTCAACTACATACTCTTTCGAGAAACTGGGATTTTGATTAAACAATCTGTATAGTACCTAGAAGAAAAAAAGAAACCATCTTTTGTTGTATTTTGTTTCAATTTGGTCAATTTCGATTTACTTCTACAATTCTTTTCCCAATATTTAAATTCAGCACAAATTTGATTAGCTAGCTACAATTCAGACTTAAATTTTAATTGAAGTTCAACAGCAATTATTACAATATCTACTAATCGTTTCCGTGTAGTTCTTGTGTGAATTGCAGTTGACCTTAGTTGATACAACCGCCCCTTATTTTGATGTTTTTAAATTTTATCTATCATACATAAAGTTAAAATTAACGAAACAGTAACTCACATATTAAATCCAAAAAACTAAAAAAAAATGTCCGATTAAATAATAAATTACTTAAGATGCTCTTATTTTTGGATGCACTGATATTATTTTCATTAAGATAAGTTCTTATTATACGATTGGTAATATCATTTTCTTAATAAGTAATTTAATCGGTATGCTAATATTAATTAAACATCAAGGTCAAGTTGCATCTTTGTTTTTTAATTTTTCTTTAAAACTTGTTTTTTTATGTTACTCTACTGAAATAAAATGACGAGGATATTGTAATGAAGTGCATCCCATGACAAAAGATTATATAAATAAAGAACGTCATAGCTTCACGGATATAAAATAACTCGTTTCGTGAGTTAACTACATTTTGCTGGCAACTAAAATCGTGTAATTTTTTATGTTGCCTTCATTATTTAATCTTTTATAAGAAAAAGAAAACAGCTCATATAAAAAATTATACTGAATTGTTCAATGGGTAGAGATAATTAAATATTTCATCACGAAAAAGTTTATTTTAGATAAAGCAAGAGTATTATTTATTATAAAGATTTTACAGTCTTCGGGTAAAAAAATATTTTACCACTGTAAAGTATGATTGGTTGCATATAAAAAACTGGTTAGACTTAAAATTATTTTGAAAACTTTATAATTATGTAGTTTATAAACAGTACTTGCTACACACATAATACGTTATTTCCGAATTTTAGAACTTCCAGTATTAGAAGTTTCGGGGCAAGCATAAAATATTAGAAAGACACAAATTTTCTGAAAAATCAATAATAAAGAACTCTTTTTGTATAGTTTCTTGGTCACCTTGAACATGGCCGTTTTTCTTTTTTCATTTCCAATTCCCATCACTAGTACGTAATACTTTGCATTTTCATTATTTCTTGTGTGATTGTTTATCCTGGAATTTGTCTTAATTTTTGTTGTTTTAGGAGATTTCTGTTTCAGACGAGTTAGGTTCTATTTTGGAGAAATTCATAATCACTGACTTAAAATTACAAGGTTATATGTAATAAATCTTGCACTACATCAGTTATTCTTATTAATATTACAAGGTTCTATGTGAAACAAACCTTATTTTGCTGCTGATCCCAAGATGGCAGCACCAACCTTACTTTGATAAAATAACGTATTGTGTCAGTCTCAATGAATGCAAATATTTAAAATACTATAACACCTTGTTATAGTATTTACTTAAATTAAGCATACCGTCGCTCTCAGGGCCGGCGCTAGGGTTTTGGCCGCCCCTGGGCAAAATTTACTCGGTTACCCTAGATTTTAATAGATCTAGATCTTACCGTTTTATCTGCTAAGCTGTAACTAGAATTGCTGTCTAGTCCACTATGCATTTTTAAAAGAAAACAAGAAAACCAGTAAACTGGCCCTTCGACTCGGCAACTTTTATCTCATTTAACCCACTTCGTATCTCTTACCCTTTCCGATATTCCAACGGTGAACCTCGAAGTTCGGACACACTTATCAGATCTTTTTTAACTGCATGTCCTCCGAGTTACGCACTCCGTGTGTTGAGGTTAGAAAAAGTCGAAATAAATCATCCAGAAGAAGCTTATTAAATCTGTACCTTCCTTGTCTTCATTAATGCAAATGTATCAATAACAAAGTCGAAATAAGTCTTCGCAGCTTCTTCCCTTTCAATACTCAGTATAGCAAGATCGCATAACCGATTTTGACCCATGGAGACTCTCACATAATTTAAAATTAATTTTAATTTGCTGAAAGATCTCTCACAGCTAGCAATGGATACAGAAATTGTTAACCTTACTTGGAGCGCTATACGAAGATTTGGAAATATGCTTTCATCTCCACAATAAATTGCAGAACTTCTTCAGGTCTTGATATTTTAATGCTGGTCCGGCTTTGTAAGCAACATTCTAAAGTCCGAAATTTCTTCGTATAGTTGTTGATCATCAACATCACAGTTGTAAAAATTTCCCAAATTTTCGCATTTTAGTTTTAAGACGTCACTTTCACTGCTGTGACACAATCCTTCAACGTCAAGTAGAAACCCAAACTTCTCGTCTATATAATGCAAACGAGTGAACCTATCAGCCATTTTCGTAGGAAGATGGTCAATTGTTCCCTTCATGACCCTTTCAATTTCACGAGACATTCTTTTCTTTTGTCTTGATCATATTTCGGTTTCAACATCCCAACAGCGTCTAAATCCAACTTCTAGAACTTCAGTTACCAAAGTTTCTCTTTTATCGTGAAAATGATCTCCGAGAGCTTCAGAAGATCGTGACTTAACATACGGTTGTACAACTGTCTAGCTTCACTTCTTGGTTCACTAGTCTCATATGTACCGTTCATCATGACCTGGAGAACTTGAAGTATATCGTCAAGGTATTTATTTGTGGGTTTCATAGTTTCTACCCTTGCACTCCATCTTGTTATAGACTCCGACTGTAGGCACAATTTTTGAGTTTTCCCCAGAGTTGAGTTGACAAAGAAAAAAATACGTAGAGAGCTTGAATCTTTTCAAAAAATGTTACCATTATTGCGTCCTGTTTGGCTGCGTGTACACCAACCAAGTTCAGTGAGTCGTTATCACAGTTTACAAACACTGCCAGATGGTTCTTCTTATTTATTCTTTCCTGAACACCACTTTTGTGTCCATCCGTCACAGCAGCGTGATCATAGCACTGTGACCGACAATTCTGCAAGTCTATTTTATCCTTCTCTAACTGGTTCAAGACGGTCTCAACTAAGTTCTTACCATCTTTTAGGTTGGTCTGAATAAAACCAAGGAAGGATACGAACTGTTTGTTTTTCAAAATCGACTTTTGCATATCTTATTATTTCTAAAACTTGCTCGCCATGTGCCTGATCAGGAGTCGAATCAAACATGAGACCGAAGTACTTAGCTTGACGAATATTTATGCCCAAGTTAAAGACGGGTGCTACACAGCAAGTGGCACCAAATGGTGCCCCTTCCCATTGGCGCCAAGGGGACGTGCCCTGCCTGCCCCATCCTAAATACACCACTGCATTTATGTTAGGATAAAAGAAAGTATTTACTACAGGATGTTAGTTTACGGTGCTTCTAATAATTCTACAGTTTTACCAGTTATACCTATTTAGAGAGAGAGAAAAGTGCGCTCAACAAATAAATTCAACGGTTATTGGTTGCTGTTAGTCAATTTCCATAAATTATTACACCATATAGGTTATCTTTAGTGTACAGTTTTTTATAATTTTTATTTATATTTTTAAGCAATGTAATATTATTTTATTATTAAACTGCCCCAAAAATTTGGCTGCCCTTGGGCGGCTGCCTGCTCGCCCTACCGGTTACGCCGGCCCTGGTCGCAATATGTCCAATATGGGTAACATTTCGGTCATGAGTATTTTTTGATCTTGGATGACAGAATGGGTGATTCTAAGGTAAGTTTTAACAGATTCAGATGTAAACAAGTTTAAATAATGCCTGTGGAATCGAAAACCCCGAAAAACCGAAAAACCGAATTTCGGTGTTATCGGTTTTTCTTTGGTGATTTCAACAGTTTTATTATCTGAGCATTTATCTGAATACCGGATGAGGTTAAATACCGATTTTCATTGAATTCCACACGATAATTTCAGAGAAAATAGAATTTTTGTTAATCAAAAGGACCAAGTTTGGACTAACCTGGACACTTCGGGCGCGGGTTGGCGCAGAGTACTATTCAACCAAAACAATCCTTATCCCTTGTAGTGTCTTCTACTTAGGAGATATACGACATCAAATATGCTCAAATTGTCACCGCGACGAAAGTGACAAGACATTTTTGGTGCTTGAGTAGTATTCTTATCATGTGTAATGCCAATATACCTACTTAACATGGCTGATGAATGATGATACTAGTGAAGACGAATTTGATGAACATGGATACAATTCCGATAAGAACAAAGAGTACATAGTTTCAGAATTTCAATCAAGGTAGTAATATTAATATAAGTGTGAGGTTATGTTCTACGAATATTGTTAATTTATAATTGTTTGACTTTCTATGACTGCTGCAAGGTAATGGACATTTTAAGATTTCTTATACACAGTGTTAATATGCGTGTTTTGATGCAGCTAACAACAAAAGTAGTAATGTTGGAGGAGGTACTGTTGAATTGGAAGAAGAACGGGCCGTAGATAGCTCAGATGTGGGCGGTAACAACTTAGAAGAAGCAGAAAGTAGGGAAGGCAATTTGCAAGAAGCAGAAGTCAACGATCAAGAGGAAAATAGTAAAAAAAAAGAGAACAAGAAACAAACGGAATGTGCATAATTGGAAATGTAATGTAAGGAAGAAGAAAAGAGAATGTGGCGAAGAGTGTATTTGAGTTCTAAAACAGGTAGTTCGCGTCAAAAAAGTAAAAAATGTAAAAGATTGCACGGATTTTTTGTATAAATGCAGTTCATTCATAACGCATGAAAAGCGTCAAGTAATCTTCAGTGAATATTAGTCTATAAACATCTAAACAGAAAAAAATGTTTATTCTTGCCAATGTTAAAACTGGGGATACAATGAGAAGAACAAAAGAAAAAACAAAAAAAATCCAGAAAAAGAAAAGCATATAAATATTTCTTTAATGTGAAAGATACAAAAATATAAGTTTGTAAAGAATTCTTTTGTGTAACTTTAGCAATTAGCTAGAAAACAATCTACATTGTGTTTAAAATACATCTAAATAAAAGATTGACAGAAGATGAAGTCAAATGGGTAGAGGATTATTTATATCAACCAACGTTACTGGACTGGACTCCACCCTAAGTATTTGTAAATTATGTGATCTTTATGTAGAGAAAATAAATGAAATTATGTTCCACCTGTTAAAGAATATGCTTACAGATACGTCTTTAGTAGTAACAATTTCAACATTTACTTTCACCAACCAAAAAACGACAGGTGCGTGAGTATGCGAAACATGAGACTGAAGAAAACAGACTGAGTAGTGGAAATTCAGAAAAGTACCAAAACATATTAAAATCAAGGAGGCGGTGCAAAAACAAAGGAATGATGACAGAGAGGAGCAAGCAAAAACGGTGAAAACATTCAATCTGCAGAATGTACTTTCATATCCAATATCAGAAATTGATACCTTTTTTTTATAAAACCAAGTTGTCTGTATATGTATAACTTGACAACCATATATCAGATAAAAAGAACGTTTATTGTGTACTTTGGTCAGAAACCTTAATGAGTCATAGAGGCAATGACATCGCAAGTGTCGTTATTAGGAAAAGCGTTAGCTAAATCTCTAGATGTAAAGGAAACAATATTATAGAGCAACACTTAAATAGGAATTTCCTGGTATCGTTAGCAATGGTTTATTTCATATTATACTACAGAAATCTTATCTTTTAAAAATAACTCTAAACTATTCAACTCTCTTGTGTCTACAGGAAATTGTTTCCGTGCACAGTGTTATCGAAACGGTTTTAAATTAAACTGAGTATTGTCTCTAATTGTATGTAATAAGAATTTTACATAAATAGGAGAAAGAGACTATCAAAGCGTCTCTGAGTGATTCAATTATATTGATGTTCTCTATTTGAAGGTTGTAGTATTGCAATTTACTCGATCGGTCTTCGAGGTAAGTTATAAAACTTCCCACGCTGACAAAGAATTTACAATAGATAATTATTAAACAAACCATAAGAACGTTATTGGATTAGATACAATTACTTCCTGACATAAAAGTTAGCATCATCAGAAATATTTTATTAAATACAATACAGTATATCGATGCCATTAGAAGATCAAAATTGTTATAGCAGAACTATTCTAGGCATTTCTAATGACAGACTAAAGAGGAAAAGAAGCAAACCATATTAGGATGTTTTTATCTATGGATTTGAATAAATTCAGAAAAGTTTTGTTTCGAAGTGTCTTTTATTTGAATTCAGATTTTTGTTTTAGTTTCAAGGTTATACGTAAATTACTATTAGTAAATAAAAATTTGATGAAACGAAGGTGAATGTTTTTTGGAAATTGTCTATTTTTATACCAAAAATTATTTAACACGGTCTTCTTCATGTTTATCTTAGTATTAATAAGTAATACATCAATTTTGATTGATGCAAATAGTTTAATTAAAAGCCTAACACTTCAAGTCCATTTTTCTCAAAATGGTTTTTTTTACATGCAAGCTTGTCATTTAAAAGACTAGTAACCCTGTAATTACTACTAACGCTTATGACGTAAAGATGTAGTGCTCTATGTTCCATGGAAGCTACAGGAAGAAAAAGATGAGAAGAATGTTACGAAAAGTGTCTGTATCTCTGAAATGAACGGAAGTATTCTTCGGTCAAAATTAAACTTATTTTCTTCTGAAAGCTAATGTCTCTAGATACAACGTGTTGAATTTCCGTGAAAAACAATTGTCCAAACGCAAGGTACGTTTAGATGCAATTTTAGTTCACTTGTTTTCTCAATATTTACGAGAAACATTAAAATGAAGTTTTCTGTATGGTTGTTTTTATGATACAGTTTTAGGCTACCGTAATGTAAAGTACGTCAATAATAACGTTAACGTCTTCTATTACCGAAATTGGCGTATAGGTTTACGACATATTAAATGGTTGCTTAAAAACCCAGATGTTAAGGAAGGCACAACATCGTCTAAAAGGTCAGGGCATGGTTCCCCTGATGGTCAGGTTTTTAACCCCAGGTGATGAAAAGGGACGGATTAAGATAATGGCAGGTTTCCCCTGATGGTTAAAATTAAAAATGTGAACTGTTCAATCCTTTTTGATGTTTTGCAGAAGAGGATTACAAGAATAAAGTAGGATGTAACCTATACAGGTGTCTCCAAGAGGTTGGGACATAGCTTAACTGCAGACTGCTGGGATCAAAATAAGAAGATTTAACCCAACTTACCTATATCCAAAATTGTCTCGTTAAGTCGGTACAAAGAGTGAAAGGTTTTTGAAAAAAAAATTAATTTCGAGAATAAAAATAGTAGGCTTTGACAGATTTTTATAATTTTTGGTATGCCATGTTTTGAGACTATAAGTCACGTTTCGAGATGGTTTTGGTCTTCATCACTAAGTTGTAAGTGTATTAAAAAAAATGTCGCAATACAAATGTAGTGATAACTTTTTAGTGCCTAGGCTAAGAACTTTCAATTTTTTCACTGTAATTTCCAAAAGCACACCTTCCTTCTGACGATTTTTGTTCTGTTTAGCAATTTATTTTGATTTAAAAACTCGTTAGCTATAAACCAATAACACAGTAGAATTAATCCAACAGTTCCATTTTTGTTTGTCCAGTTTTAGTTTTAAAAATGTTGTTTGCTGCTGTTGTTTTACATTTTCAGCGTGTAGGAAAGAAAGGTAATCTTTATTAAACTTCACAGCCATTTGTCAAGTACTTGTTGGTATGATCTTATCCAGATGCATCTTCTTTTGCACATAACGTTCATATCAATGTCGCTTGCTGTATTACTTTCAAATTAATCTTAAAGCGAAAAAACATATATTTACGTCAAACTTATGCTTAACAAAATAGATATTTCCAATAGGAAATACATAAAAGTTTGTTCTCAACTTATAGATAGTGGGCAAGCATTGACTTCCATTATCTTACACTGATGAGTCCAAACAAGCACGAATAGGCAATGCTTGCACGAATTTTAAAACTTTATTAATCGTGGGAGACAATATGGATCTTTTTCTTTTATTTATTATGCTTAACAGTTTTAAGTAGTGTATAATTAGATAGACTTTTCTTATTGTATTTCTGTTTTCAAGTGTTTAATAAAAATCGGAGAATTAAATAAAAAGCAAGTTATTACATTTTAGATGTCTTTTAGCATTTCAGTTAGAAAAAACTGTAAATTCTAATTCATATTAATTCATAATGGTTAATTAATGCGAACGCCAGGACACAAAACAATGAAGTGTACTTACTCGGAATATTTGGCTAAGCAATGTTTGGTATTTGCTGTTTCATAGTAATTCAAATAAATTAATACATAATCCTCTAGGGTGAAATGTTCCACATACATAGAAGCTTGACCTTTGAAGAAACAGACAGTTTTTTTCTAATGTAGCCACAGATCAAATGAGTAATGGAATCTCCATTTTCAATGTATATTACAATTTAATACAGTGCATAGTATTTTACTTCAGCCTACAATATTCTCAAGCATGTGTAGTTTTCTAATAATTGTTTTTCTTTGCAAAATTCATCACACGTATACCCTCATTTAAACATTACTGTTACATGAACTCAGAAGCCGTTTTGACAGTAAATAATTACAAAATCGGATTTTATTGTCTGTTTCTAGCTTTAAAAATACAACTAGATTATTTATAATGCGGAAATTCTAAAAACTCATTCCAACTCTATTCAGTAATTTGTAACCTTTTTTATACTTAAAGTTTAATGAACTCGCCCTAGCATTCATTTGAGATGATTTAAGATAAAGTACACAAATCTCACCTGCAATAAAATCAGATATGACATGTCTAATTAAAATATTTCTTATAAATCCAATAATCTGTGTTGCTAAATATTTTTTCCATTAACCTCCGAGAGAAACTTTTTAAACGATTACCCTCGAGATAATTTCCATTATAAAAGACCTATCAAACATTATTTTATCAAGATTAACATCATCTTACTAACAATAACTTGGCGTAATAACCAATAAAGGAGCTGATGAAGCGAAATGTCCCCTGTTTAATAACTGATGCTGAACATCCCTTCTAACAGTTGTTATTGTGGCGTATTTGGTACTCGATTACGTAGTGGATGAGCTGCGCCATATTTAAAGGAGGGTTGCTTCTTGATTGCATGACCATCTCTAAACTCTGCATAATGAAATACTGTTTCCCCTTTTCCTTTATTAAAAGTTTTTATTATTTTTTTTTTAATTTGTACATAATTTCAAAAATATAAACCTTTAATGTCAACGTCTCTCTTTCAATTGTAATCTTGCTTTCGCACCTCTCAACGTTTCCTTTTATATTATTATTAAAAATAAACTTCAAATTTATCTTTCCCCTTTAAATTACAACTAATTAATTTTCAGCAACGTAATTCCGAGATGTTTATACGTGCGCAACAATATAGACATTCTTCTTTTCGTTATAATGAATTTAACGAAAAGAAGTTGAATTATGTTTCCGTACAAAAGTTTCAAAACACAAAGAGACTGCACATAAAAAGTACTATTGAAGAAGAATAATAAAACTCTCAGTAAAGTCATTCCCCGCTGAACCTAAAGGAGATCAAATTTAAATTAGTTTTAAAATTTTATTAAACAAACCCATTCAGAATCATTTTATTATTATTTTCATTATTTCTATAGCTCCGTTTTTAATTAAAAATACAATATTTCAAAAGAAAGCAAAAAACTTATTGTTTTGTCTGCATTATTATTAACTTCACTGAAGCGACAGCGACGACGAAATCATCATTTTTTGTTTGGATTTAAATTATTATTAAAGCATATTGGAAATATCTCCGATCTCAGAAAATGGCTTTCGCTTTCGGTTCTCGGTTGGTCAATTACCGATTGTCTCATCTCGTCACGGCCGGTCTTTTTGGGTGTTCCATTGTCCGAAGACGCACTTAGGGGGGCTGCGGTAACCATAACGACAATCCCCGTGTACGCATCAAGAAAATAAAATTAATTTAACTAATCCTCTGCTGTTGTAGTACCTTCAAAAACTTCAACGTTTCAACAAAATTGAAAATTTCCTAAAGCAGATTACGATTTTGAGGCAACGGGAGTATTTTAATGTAGACAGAAAACAAAAATAAATAATAAACTGGGGAGAGAAAAGAAGGAGATTATTCCACTATAACCGTATTAACTAAAGCTTCCCGAAAATTTTGATGCCTAGATCTCGGCTTCTAATTCTGTTCGAGTGTATAATGTGAGGGACTTAGTTAAAATGATTTTTCATGGATGCTTTAAATAAGAGAATGCAGACTTGTACTTGTTTTTAGGTTTTAGAATTTTATAATAGATACTGGTTCAGATCTTTTAGAAACGTTTGATATGATGGAACTTCATAGTTGTAGTTTCGAAAGCTGAATAATGAGATTTCTAATGCTTGTGTCCAAGAGCAGAGAGTATCATAGTACGCTACCATGCTACCAAAAAAGCAAAACTTCTGATTGGTTGACATATATGAACAATTGTCACATGTGTCAACCTATCAGGAATTTTTTTCATTGGTAGCACGATAGCGTACTAGTTATCTGGACACGAGAACTGTCAACGTCAAATTATAGTAAATATATTATTCAGCAAGCACATAATGTAGGCTGTTATTTAAGAGGATGAAGTTTACACACGAGCTGAAGGCGAGTGAATAATGCCCACTATGTACGAGTCGAATACGACGATTCTAACACTTCTGAGGAAGATCTGGAGGTGGATTCCCCTGAGGGAAGTGATGTCCAAATTCTTGAATATGTAAGAGTCAATGAAAGTAAACAATCTTCACAAATAGAGTTTTAGACCTGAAATACAAGGATCCTCTGAAGATGATGTCCAAATCTTTTTTCTAACAATAAATAGTTTGAGATTATAACAATTTCTATTTTGTTTATATCTGTAAATAGGCAACCAACAAAACACCGCCAGTGAATAAAATCCATGCAATTCACTAGTGTTTTATATCCCTATGGTTACGTGTATAACGACTATATTATTGAAGAGTCGTAGATAAAAATAATTAAAATTAAATAAGAAATACACCAAAACAAGTTTTATTTTTAGGTTAGACTACGTCAATTTGCAAAAAGTACCGACACCCATCATGTTTTCAAGTTTTCACTCGGAGTCTATTTTATCTCATCTTACAATATTTTCCAGGTCTATCTGTTGATGTTGTTAATCAACTATTTACCAAAATCTGGTAATATCTACAGCAAATTACTATTCTGCTAAAACCCAAGTATAATACTTAATGTTATACCAGTCCAAAACAAAACCAACTCGTACATCACAAATGAAAATAAATCTATCAAACGCACTCGTTCTCTATTAATTAATTAAGAGTCCGCGTTTAAATCGAAGGTAGATGATTAATTTTTTATACCGAGAAATCGGTTACTTTACGTTTTTCTAAATTATTCACCACTCTTTTAAAATAGTTCTGAAAGGGAAATACAAAGTTAATGGTTGACATCCCTCTCTTTACGAGTGAATTTTAAAGGAATAAAAGGGTGTAGCACAACAGTAGGCGCCAGTCTAACGCACTTAACACTCGCAAACTAGCAACAGAGTAGAGAGATGATAATAATGTGCTTTTAATGAGAATGAACTTCATTTTCCGCATATAAACAATGCGTGTGCGAGCTTGAAACGTTATCATCATCATCAGCCCTTAACTGGAGTTGTTCAATGTTCACCGCAAAACTTTTAATTTTATTCGAGAGAGAGAATGAGAGAGATAAACTTCTAAACCAGCCCCGTAGGAGCCGGAACAGCTCTGAGATGTAATTAAATGTTTAAATAAGTAGATTTAATAGGATTTTCGAGTTGATTTACTTTTTCTGTCCCTCGATTACTAATTACGCTTTATGAACTGATTTTATTACTTACCGTAATTACGCTTTAATTAACTTTCCGGGAAAAATTCATATTTCGAGTGGTTTATAAATTTTCCTTTATATGAACAACATATTTGACATACAAAATGTTCTCGACGTTCGCATTATTTAGCAATAGCCGTAAGGGTATTGTTCTCGCTCGCACTCAAATTGAGCCGATGATTCCATAATTCGGAACTGTATTGTATGCAAATGAATAAGGGCAAAAGGGTAGTAAAGAGTAATGCGAAACCCCACTTGGCTATATCTATTAGCCTGTCCCTCTGTCCATCCCTTTGAAGGGGCATTTAATCTAAAAACGAATGCGTAGTACCTACCTTACATACTACGCACAATTTTCCCCACAGTAAAATGTTTCCTAATTACGTGACTGATTTACCTAAAGATAACGGTCAGTAGACATATACGGAGAGAAAGAGACATTTAACAATACCGTCATTAGGCGACAAATAGTTTAAAGCTTATTAAAGTTGGAGAATCGCCCGTAATTAATTCGCCCATTGAAAACGTGCTAAGCTGGACACGACATCGAATTGCTTTTAGATAATCCGTCTGAAATTCACTATTCAAAATCTGATTTTCACGTGCTCCTAGGCTTTTGTAAATTCTGTCTCTTCAGTGCAATGGAACTAGCTTTGATTAAGAGGAGAGAGGAGAAATCGGCGTGAGTGCGCCACACTCTCGTATTTTAATTAGAATTACCCAGGTCTCACTCCTGCTGGATAATTAATGTGAAAAGTCGTCAGATGTAGTTAACGTAATTTTTTAGAAGTTTTAGCTTATAAATATTCCACGTTTAAAATTAAAACCTATTTTTACAGAATAAATAAAGTGCACCTACGTTAAAGCTTAAATACTTACAGTATCAAGTCTAATAATTATGTTCATTGTTCGTTCAGATGTAATAGCGTTTCTTGTAAAATCGCCTGGGAATTCAGTCGCAATTCCCCAAAAACTAAACACTATTCTTAGCCTAACTACAGTCTCGGTTTCTCATACACAATTGCTATTACTAATTTGATATTTCTAGTAAGGACTTTCGTCAGATACAAGTCTTGCTAGTTTTTCGTTTCGTTGCCATGGATTCCATTGTGTCTTAGAACCCACAATTTAATTTTCTCTTATCTCTGAAAAGTACACTTATAACTAGATCAACAGTCTTAAGCACTACTTGACTATTAGAAGTAAGCACGCATTACTTCGCTTTCTTCCTAATTTCTCTTTTTGTACGAGCAATAACATAGCATATGCCTCCACCTAAAATACCATAGTAAACTTACCTACGGTAATAATTTTTTGCAAGTCTTGATCTGTATGTTTCTGTTTCTACTGATTCCCATCTATCATATGAAGCATTTATTTTTTTTGTGTTGATAATTTTTAGTATGATATAGTATATGATGAGTTGTGTTTTTGTACAAAATAATACTGTTGAAAAAAGCCCCATTTAAGAGGTACTCGATACTCGCATGTAGAGTAATAAAAAAACTCTTGCAGTTCTTTATGTTAAGACACCTTATGAAACTCCTTCATTTTCTTTTTCACCGTTTTCTCTTTCTATCTAACACCTTAATATGACATGAGCTAATATTTATTAGATCTATTCGTAGTAGATGCTTTAGGGTAGTTAAGATAAGAAGTTCCAAGGTCAGTTTGCATAATGTAGGTACACCTTTAGATACACGCCTTACTAAAAGCAATGATGTGAACTGTAGCAAAATTAAGATAATACGTATCTAAAGGATATTGGGAAAAAAACTAATGTATTGTCTCCAGAATGAAAATGTACAGTAATACTATCAGGTATAAATACAAAAACTCGGGTGTGTCCAGGTAGTACCCAACGTGCAGAAAGACGAGAATTTGACATTAAAAACACGTTAATGTTAATGTGACGGAATCAACGTGTCTGGTTGAAATAATTACGTTATATTTTAGTAAAAGATTTAACGCGACTTTGTCAACCGTAAAATAACGTTAATTAAACGATATATTGACGTATTTTCAATGTCAATGTTGAAAACGGCGTCGTTTCTTATAACACTGACACGTTGACGGGCCATCGCACATAGGGGTATTTGTAATGAAAAGTTGGCCAAAATTATTTTTTTGCTGTTAAATTACTTAAAATGCTTTCATCCACTTGAATATAATGTTTAAAAAAATAAAACTATTTTTTTTTATAATTAGACACATACAGTGTGTCCGAAAAGTATGGAATATCCTATATATCTCAGTAAATATGCATTTTATGGAAAAATGTTTCCTATAAAAGTTGTTAAGTGTTTAGTTTTACATTACAGTGCAATACCAAATAACAATCATTAAAAAAACAGAAACGCAGCAAATAACGCTTCAATTTTCTTTATTGTACTCATTTGACAGAGAATGATTTTCTCTTTTGCACATGCAAAAAATTGTTTGAAAATTTATTTTAATATTCATCTGTAGATGAAAATTTTGTGTAACTACACTCTACAGTTCATAGAAGATGTTCAGAGTGTGTACCATTCACAGCTTGGCAATACTCAAGTCGTCTTTCAAATTCGTTTATTGCATTTTGAATCGTTTCTGGTATGATAGCTCTAATCTCTGTTCTTATATGGTCTTTTAGAGTTTCAATATCTTCCGGCATATTTGAGTGGCAGCATTGCATATTTTACCATCTACCATTGCAAATAGCATGTTATGATTAACGTTAAAGTTGCGGTCTTTTAAGGTGACACTAGTTTTTCCCAAGAAATTAATTTTAGTTTTTATCTACTGAATTTCTGTTTTTATTACATCTGTTGACTCTGGCAAATACGATACGACAATATCGCGGCGATTAAGGTGTGGGGTTTTGCCAGACCGTTTTTTTTTTCTAATCCACATGTTAATAGCAATGGAAAATATTTCCATCAGACTCCAAACTGTTAACAATTTTTGTTTAAATTGGGATTAGCCGCATCCCCATTTGTACGTCAATGTTAAAGAACTGCGATCCTCTACACTTAACTTTGCAATAACTTCTTCTAGATGTAACAAAAGTTGCGAGGCAGTACGATTTAATAAGTCTTGCAAATTTACCTCTGTACATGTTTCGGTAATATGGTAAGACTCAGGATTTTGATGGATTTGGATAATAATTTTTCTTTTCTCTTTGCAAAATTGTGTACCATGGATAAGTCTTTTTATTATAGTGCCTCACAATTTCGTACTGTCTATGTCTAAAGTTTGCCTCGAAAGAGCTTGCAGTAATGTCATTTGTGTTGTTCCAGTGTTACTCGAATAAGCCTTTCTATATTTAGTTGCTCGTTTAAGATATTTAGTCATGTCTTGCACAACTTTAGAAGCGTCTGTTCTTCCCTCAGCTCTTAACTACATTTGAGCCGCATAAGTTAACTCTTCACTGCCTGTATTAGTGCGAAGATATTCAGTCTTACACCTTTTGCTTCGTTCACTTGATTCCGTAAAACTCTTTTTTGGACGTTCTAGTTCTTGTCGACTCCGCGGTATTTTAAAGGTGCCTCGTAGCTAACTCTCATTTTTTTCAAGAATAATTCTTTTATGTAATGCAAAGAAACCCATCTATGTTTAATTTCGGTTTTTAAACGAGACATCACATTCTTGAAGTCTTTCTTGTTCTCGAAAGTATATTTTTCGCATTTTGCCAAAACATTTTCGGCTTATTCTAGTTTGCCATTAATGTTACTTTCATTAGATTCTTGCATTATATCAAAGAAACGCTGCCGAGTCATTACTTTGACTCCTAAAGGTCCTAGAATAAATAAAAAACCAACAAAATAATGCAGATCGAAATGAACGGTTTTGAGGATAGATTTATATTAAAGCTAATAACTCAGTAATTTAAATCAAGTTGGAACTAATTTTAATGTTGGGTGAAATTACAATGTCTGGTCTTTATCGTAAAACAAAAAACAACACCGGGAAATACCCAGAAGTATAACAAAACCTATCAAAAAGTTTTATGTCACATGAAAACAGTACAATTCTTTGCACTATCTTTTAAAATCGTTATAAAATTTATAAATTAATTGCAACAACTATAATATATGCTGAAATACATTATACGTATCTGCATCAGATTCCTCCATAATACACAAATTTATAATGTTACGCTTAAAAAGAAAATACTAATTTCAAAATATAGGTATTTCGACACATATTTAAACTCAAGTGTTTGGTTGCAACTAAAATAAACAGTCGACTTTGGGCTTATCTGAAGGGTACTGCAAGTACGATAAGGGGGCGGTTTTGCTAGTAAAAATATTCCATAACACCTTAAGATTCATATGAGACATTTTTTTCAGCAACAATCAATTTTACAATCTGACCTTTTGGCCAACTTTTGCCTGTAAATACCCGTATGTGCGTCGGCCCTTGGTTATCCACAGACTTTAGTCCAACATACGTGTGCACGTTGGGAAGTACACCAAATTAATATAACTGTAGAAAGATGAAAAACAATTTAACTCTATAAATAATGAAGAAACTTGCTCATACTATCAGTGGTCTCTTTTCAGTCTCATTATTAATGGATGTCCCTTTGAGTACTTGCGCTTCTAATTCGCTTTTGCTACTAGAGCAGCGATTAATTAACTTAATAATAATGGTCCCCAAAAGTTCTTTAGTTGTTAACAGAAACAATATTCCTCGGTCCAAATTCATTGTTTTGATCAAAACTGATGTAAAATGATTGTCAATAAGCTTTCTTATGTTGCAGAGACAATCTTTGTGTTTAGTCCTAGCAATGCCATAATTCAAACAAAGCAACAAATCTTTTGCTTATAATGTTATCAAAGATTATTTCGAGTTTTAGAAGTTTTCTGAGCAAAACTAGCCAGATATGGAGACTTTTAGTTTGTTGTGGAGTCTTCCGATCGAGTGCGTTTGCATACTAAAATCTGTACAAGCAATTACAAGTTTAGAAATCGTCCGCAGACTACCAAATTTCCTTAAGTAAAAGTGTCTTCAAATACTGGGTCTAATTTGAACTATAAGATAATCGTAAACCGGTATTTACTGAACCCGCACAACACGAACAGAAGAACAAACCAGTTTCCTGTACAAGATACGGCACCACAAGAAAAAAAACTGAATACATTGAAAAAGTTGTTCACTGGAATCATATACAAATAATAGGTGCCATCAAATTTTGCTTCATAAAACTTGTTAATGTCACGCAACAGCAGTAAACATTTGTAATGCGGAGAAAGCATTATTTAAGACGCTAGGTCTAAATGCGTCTCACTGTACCTAAAGCCAAAAATCTGTTTTGTTGGAGTAACCAATTATAAATACTTGTACATTGCGGCCAAAAGTCTACCGTTAATTAACTCTTTTCAAATTTCTAACGTTGTGAACTCTTAAACACCATTTAATGCTTTTTAAAGCTAAACACGGACATGTGTAAATATTTATCCCGCAAGTATTCTGTCGGCGTTAATTTGGTTCTTGACGAACTCCTGAAAAATTTCCTGATAATACTCCGACTCTTTGCCAAATGTTGATGGATGCATGACCAATACCTGACTAATTTGAGTAGACAAAAAAAAAACGCAAATTGTAAATATTTTATGTTGATGATGCAAGAGAGAGCTATTCACAATCTTTAATTCTAAGTGAGTTTGTAAAAAGGATCCTCGTACTAGAAATCTGATAAACAGCACGTAGCGGTGAAGCAACGTCAGTCTTAATTTTCTTGAATACGTTAGTATTATAAAAAAATAAATGAGAAATGAGCTTATGAACTATAAAGTCAAGTTAAGCGAATAGATTGGTTTTTCGGAAAAATTTTCATCAGTCTATTTCTCACTTAGGTGAAGATTCAAAACAGTCACGAATCCTTAAGGCTGTGATGCAAATAGTCCATACTAATACATATGAGGACTTGTAATTAATTCAAATTTTATTCCCAATCTAAAAAGCAGATAATAAAATTAACTCAAAATAATTTTCTCTAATTAACGTTTGCTAATCTTTAAAGGACCTTCCTGTAAATGAGCCTTAAGCCTCATAAAATGAATTTGAAATATCGGTAGCTATAAGAACGTAAAGCTTAAAATATTATAAAAGTTTCCTTTTTAGTAAGCTTTCCCGTGGACGGCACGTACATTTAAGCAGGATTATTAAGACCAGTGTTTTATTGCTTCGCTAATTGGAGCTTATTATTTTCCTAATGCCCTATTCTTTTGTTTTAATTGCGGTGTTCGAGCGAAAGATAAAAATTTATTCCGTTAGCGATGATAAACACACCGACTTACGCTAGCAAATTGTCACAATAAAATTTCCAGATAGCCTAAAATAAAAATTATACGACGACCAGGGGGTAATCTGAAGTTAATACAACGTGCGTCCGGTGCGAGCTGATAGCAACACTGCTGATAGCGGAGTTAATAGTGAGTTAGGGGTTCGAACGGCGCCCCCACGAGCCTCGTTACGAGTTTTTAATTCCGCTCTCTTTATTACTGGCCCAAAAATGCGCTCCGAACAACCATTAATACGTGTCACTACACAGACTTGTATGAGTCGATACGTGGATATAGGCCGTTTCTATTTTGCTTACAGAGTTAGATGAGGTTCAGAAGAAGACGGTGATGGTGGATACAACTCTGATTGCAGTTAATTTCCGAATAAAAGCCGCTACAAAGTCGGATCAAATACTTTTTGGTCGATATTTGGACTTTCATCTGCATAAACGACCAGAAATTTCAATAACCATATAGGCGGATGTGGGTCGCAAGTTTATTACTTTCAAAATGAGTTTGCATTCATACATTTTAATTTTGAGTGTGTTTAAAAATGATGAATATTGGAAAACAATATACAGGCAGCGGTCCTTTCCATAACATTAATGACGATGAGAGTACAGGCAGACAAAGTAAAAATCGAAAGCTTTACACAAAGCAGAAAAACTAAAGTAATAAAATAATATTGGTAGAAGCCTTCTAAGATATTACCGACTACTCCCATAGAATAAAAATCTAAACGAAAAACCAAGTGAACGAACTTATCATCAATAATCCTACGATATGACTCATCAATAATTATTTATCATCGCTAAAAGCATTGCCGTTAAATCGGTTTAGTTGCATGCAATATTTATTTTATTCGGCGAGGTCATCCATTGTGACCCTTTCGGCTCCAACCCCAATGACCGGCTGCAGCTGAACAAGTATACTGCGATCTTTCGTGTTCTCGTTATTTCACGATCAAGTTTGCTGGAGCGACTACACCACGTAATGGCGCGAAGTGGGACCCTCTAATTTACAATGAGATTCATGTTCGTAATTAGCTCGCAAGTATTAGTGATGGCCAACGGATAGTGTGGTAGCTTTTGTTCTACGTACTCGTTTTATGTTGAACTTTTCTTGTTTGAACGTGCATTATATTAAATATTTAAACGCTTTAGAGCTGTAGACGATGCAGGTCATTTATTCAAGTTATAAACGAGCAATAACTAATGTAAGTATTGAGAAGACACTAGGTATGTTTTTTATAAAAGTAAAGTTTTAAAATTTCTTTTAATATTTTGTTTTTAAAGTATACTAGAAAGGATGTTTATTTTAATTGTAACCTTTGCATTTCCATGATCTGAAAAGTTTTTAAAGCAGATAGAAATTTTTATTAAACTTACAATAATTTAAAAATATGAAACATTTTTGATAGTCTTGGATTACAACATGGTGAAGGTTCAAGTAGCACATTAACCCTATCGACTGTTGACTCGGACATTAGAAACAAAGGCATTATATGCATAGATAGTAAAGTTCCGCCACTATCCAAGCATCAAGAATTATTGCTTTATTTTAATTTTATAAGTGAAAAGTATAAGTTAAAGCTTAACCTGCTGCTGGAGTAAAGGCTTCATTATGTTTTGAACCTTTTGGATAAGTATATCAAACAAACTTTCAAAACTATAAAGACAAATATGCTGATCTCATTTAAAAGAAGTCAAATAAATAGTGTCAATAATACAATGTGTAAATTTACCACGCGTTACAGAGAGATAAAGAGTGTTTTACATAATTAGACAGGGTTAACCCAGTAACATCGTGCTTTACATCTAAAAGTTAAAAAAAATAGAAAACATAGTTGTCGATATGAAGGCTGTCAATTATCGAAAACGCCAAAAGAAAGAAACTTAGAACCTATTAAATGAAAGTAGCTCAATAGAAAAATCATCAAGATCGAAAAATAAAACAGAACAGCAATGCTAGACAGTGCAGGACTAACAGTTGGCAACATAGCAACTCAATACAAAGAAGGTCAAAGTATTTGATATAAATTATGAAAAGCTTTGGTCAGAAAATTATCAAATTTTCCAAAAGCTAATCAAAGGAAACTGCAATTCTAACTCTCTGTAAAAATGTACCGCCAAAGCCTTATAAGCCCTTAGAATATAATCTACCACCACAAGAAGGGAGAGATTATCAATGAGAAGATCTTATTCATTAATAAGCATATTAGGCCAGAAATTCCAGAATTGCTTAGGAAGTTTACGATTCCACAGTGAAGGTAATAAAATAAAATAACATACATCGTTTCCAAGAGGCATGTGCAGCAAAGATATTGATCTTATAAGTGTACAAAAAACACCCAAAAACTACATATTTTTTCCGTTCAAAAACAATCTAAAAGCCTTTATACTATGGTACTTGTCAAAAAATGAATTCAACACTATTTTATGTAAGCTTTGTCCCAAAGACTTCATGGTGGTCAGTGGATCAGTAGAATTAAGAATGAGAAAAAGCTATTTGAGTCGCCATACCATCTTATAATGACCCTTCAGAAAAGGTCAACAAGCTGATCTGATTCCAAAGTATAAAGGGCTCAGCTAATACTCAGGTATGATTTCAGAAGACGGGTAGGTCAGCCCGGGAACTAACAAATAAAGTAAATCACTTTCAAAATACATTCTTTGCTTAAGGCTAACCGATATTACAGTTCTTATTGTTACAGTTAGAGTCATCTACATCTTGTACGTGTCCGATAAACCTCACAGTAGAGTCAAAGATGCGACAATTTAAATAAACCACCCGACGAATGATAATTTTGAACAAGTTGCAATATCTGAAAAAAAGAATAGCATGGTTGCCCAAATAAAATACTTTCTCAACCAAGAAAACAAGTAGAACAGATTTTTAATCGGGCTAAGCATATGATACGTCCGCTAGGATTTGGATGAATGAAATACTGAATTAGAAAAAACTGAAAAAGTGCAAGAATTAAAAAAACACTAGAAAGTGAGTTATACTAGGGAAATGGGAAAGACACTGGAGCTACTTTTCATAAACCATTTTCATGAGCAAAGCACCTTTTTTAAAAGAGGATTGAACTGTTCATAATTTTACACTAAACACTGCCGCTACTGCTGTCCTTGTCCTTCAGGGCATACTTGGCGATTGGGGACACATAAAATCTTAAACTGACAATTATTACATTTTCTTTTTAAAAACCTAGTTTTTTTACACAAAACTTCTCATGAAACATAAATATTTTCCTTGAAGAGGTTGCTATTGCTATAGAATATAGGAAAACACCTTGAGCTCACTCTCAAACTAGAATCTCACTTACAACGGTAGAAAAAACTACAATGTGTTGTTTTGACTTGCTAGTGTTGCTTTTTGATGATACTAGGATCTAGAAGTCTTTTTCGGTTAAGTTAGTTTAAAAGTTCAAGTGAATTTCAGAAAAAGTAAAGTTGTTGATAAAGATTTTATTATTCTGCCAATGAATGCTTTCGTAAAGGGTTTACGGCAGTATGTTCTGGACGGCTCAGCAGCATTAAATAAATGTCTTGCAACGTCTACCTCATGATGCGCTAATCAGCATTCATGTATTATTGATGCTCTAACAATTAAATATCCGAATATCGCGGCCATCATTTTGTTCCAGAGGCAAGTGGCTCAAAACCACAAACCACATGATAATCAAACAGGAATTACAGAAACAAAGTACCGTTCATACATTTTAATTCAGATGATAAACTTACAATTTCTTAGAGTGCTAGTCATATTAGATTCTAAGTTCTAATAGAGATACTGAAGCAGAATACGTAATAAGTAGCAGATAAAGCAACAATGTATTTAAATATAAAGAGCTTTTACTAGTTAAACAAAAATGATTTCCTTGCATATCTTCGCAAACTAACTCCCTCGGTTTCTTTCCAAAAAAGGCTCTAATTGGTGCATTTGGTGCTTCTTGCAACCAAAGTCGCATACGACTTTTGTGGGAACTACTTTTTAAAAAGAAACAACGTTTATAGATTAACCTGCTAGATAGAGATGTAAACGTTATATTTCATCACAATGTCTGGGGGTGCCGAAGGGCTGGAAGATATATTTTAGGTAAAGAAAATTTCACTTTTGAGTTGTTTATGCCATCACGTTCTATAAAACAAAGGCTATCAAACAAACCACAAGTTATTTAATTTTCATTGCAAAACTAATTTAAAAATATTAAAGAAAATTTAGCAATGGTCTTATACGAGAATCTGAACTAATAAAGATCCGCACTTCTCTCTAAACTGCTTGTTCAGGAACTAGACGTTTTCTCAGTTAGATCAATATTTCTCCAAAACTATAGGAGATATTAAAAAGTACAATCTATAAACGTATTAGCCTTATTTTCCAGAATTCGATTAGTTGTGGTTTTGAGGGACTAGAATGGCAATTAAAAAAGTTATTCAAGTAAGTGTTGAGTTATGTTCTCTACTCCTCATCCTACGCTTTTTCGCAGCCCACCTTTCAATCTACTCTCCTTGTGATTTTCTTAAGATCAATGCTTATGGCCGCAAAAAAATATTCAATATACTATACAAATGTGAAGAAGCAAACCACGATACACTCAATATCTCAAAACTATGATTTTTAGAGTTAGGACTTTTTTGCTTTGCAGTGCAGCATTGTCGGCTACCAGACTCTATTATTTCTTCTAGACTTTCTAACGTATTATCTCTGCAGCATAATTAGTCCAAACATTTGCATGAACCAATACATCCCATCTTATAGAGGAAGTCTAAAGGACTGACGAGGATAATTTCTAAATAAAACAAGTACTTAAAACGAATTAGAACATTAAAAAATCCTTTTCGTAAGTTATGCATATTTTATGGTTTTTGTATCTTTGGACCTCAACGATGTTTTGTTCTGATACTAGCCATCCGTAATTGGAAATTGTATGTAACACTCGTTAAACGGGCAAGCTGTTTAACAAACTTGGATTTGATAATAAGCTCTAAGATAGAAATGTTTTAAAACTGTCTTTATTAGGTGGCAATTTATCTTTAACTGTTTGATACACTGAATAATTTTGTTTCTTTTACATTTTGGGCACTGAATACTACAGTCACGTGGCCCAGTAAATTTAGTTGCGGACCCGAACAATTTCTTCCCGATTCTAAGCTCGAACTCACGTTGCGATACGTCGGCCCGGTATACTTTCGTTCTGTGTATGGCATTTACACTGTGCAGAGCCAATTGCAAGGAAGTGTCATCACCACTACACTAACCAGGCCAATCCGTAGCATCCATATTGTCCGGATAAATTTTAATTACAAATTCACGTAACTGTTGGAAAATTTCGTCATTACAATCTACAATTTCTATATTTGAAACAGGTTTATGCTGAAGCTGAGACATACAGGTTTACCAGCACAATCTTTTCCTGTAAACTGGCTAATAGTGTCAGAACTAGTTATCGTCAGTTATGAAATGCTGATAAATGTTTAGCTAAAGAAAAATTTAGAGGTTTCGTAAATCGTAATCAATCTTTTCGTTCGAATGCCCAATTTTACCGGTTTTACTAAAACAGTCGTGCCTTTGCCTTCAATTACACTTCTTATAAAACCTTCTCAATTGGTAATTATTATTATGCAGCAGGATCTCAGGATTTCTACAAAGCAATTAAGAAAATAAATGTATCATTTCTTGCTGCGGAAAATGAGTTAATAAAGAAAATTGCTAATAAAAAAAGAACACGGCCAAGAATTTTAGCAGTGAAGCTATTAATTACCGTAACAGAATTGAGCATAAGCTTTAGCCTCCAACACCTTTGAATAGATAATTTAAAAGAAACAGAAGAGTACAGGAAACCAAAAGTAACATTACGAATAACACAACAACATATATTTTTGAGGGTATAGTTCTTGTTCAGAGTTTAGATAAACTAAAGAGTATTGAAACATTTGGTAATTACGATTATGTTGTATAATAAAATCGTCTTTAAAAATATTCACAATGTTCAATGTTTTCGATCACTATAGCAAAGAACTGTAGTTCAATAAAAAAACAAGGAAAAAAGAAAAATTAATTAATAACTAAAGTAGTTGGTAGTGAAAAGGTAACCTTGCCAATGGCCAATGCAGCTGCATATACAGTGCGTCCCAAATTCCTGGCTCATCATTGGAATCTCGAAAATGGTAAGAGATATAAAATCAGTTAAATTAGAAGGAAGTTGCCTATTTTGGAAATCAGTTTACTGATGTATTTATTTTTTTAGAAAAGTTCACAGCTTACTAGATATTCGCTTAACACGAAATTATCCGATTTTCTTTAAAGTGGAATATCTCAGCACTGAGTACAGATAAAAAAGAAAAACAGAGAGAAGATACTATAAGAAAATTTGCTCTTAAACACAAAAACCATTTTCAGGAGCTTTTTTTGCAAAAACGCAAAATTTTTATAATAGAACGCCTACTTGATCTTTATATTGCTGAATAGCGCGTTTTAAATGCTTTTTAGTAATATAAGGTTTGAAATAGTTATTCTTCTGTTTTGCCAAATTATGAAGTTTCATCATAGTCTGTCATAACATTAAACACATGATAGTCTTAGATCTTTATCACATGAATTGTATTTTTATGCAACAATTGCTAAAACAAAAGAAATGCGCTCTTGAGATATTTCACTAAGCATTAACAAATAGCATCAAATACATCAAATAAGCAGCTGGTTAGTATGTGTTAATGCCCGGTAAAACATCTTAAAATTGAAGTTCTTTTGTTTTAGTAATTTTTGTATAACAAATGCAATTTATTTGACAAAAACTTTTGATTTTCATGTGTTTAATGTCATGGCACACTACGATAAAAGTGGCTTTCACTTAATAATTTGGTGAAACAAAAGAATAACTACGTCAAACCCCACATCACTGAAAAACACTTAAAAACGTGCTATTCGGCAATATGCAAATTAAACAAGCATCCTACTTAAAAGATTGCGTTTATGTTCTACTTCCGAAATAAAACAAAAGACAAATAATTTTTTTGTATTCGGGAGCAAATTTTCTAAAACCCTTTCTTTGCCATTTTTCTAACTGCACGTTTCTGAGATATTCCACTTTAAAGAAAATTGCATAATTCTGTTTTTAGTAAATATCTCATAAAACATAAACTTTTTTAAAAGAACAAAAATATCAGTAAACTGATTTCCAAAGTAGGCGACTTTTTTCTAATTCAATCGATTTCGTATCTCTTACGGTTTCCGAGATTACAATGATGAACCACAAACTTTAGACACGCTGTATTCATCCACTGCATTCCCAATAAAAAAAAAAACGCTGAAAAGCGGATGTTTTAGTATTTCTAGAACACTT